>JAFBJZ010000922.1:0-97488 GCA_016785225.1 Psettodes erumei
TTGTTTGTTTCATAGTAGTTCTCTAACAATTACCTTGACACTGCAGAGCAAAAGGATTTTGAATGCAAAAAAGTTATGATTTTGTATCTTGTCGACAATTATTGTATAATTACCTGATATCAATAATAACACAGAAATGTGGATGGAGTGTGTACCTTTGATAACAGTTTGGTGGGCCTCAGCCACAGCTACCTCAGCAGAGGAACCTGGTGGTGATGCTGCTACACCTTAATTCAACAGACAGAAAATTTGAAGATATCTTTTCCCCACATATTATTCATAATGTCCCATCTACCGAGACATAGACACATGATGACAGGGTAATGTCTTTGTCAGATTGTACATTGAAATGGATAACATTTCAAACTTTCTGAATTGCTAAAACCACATCTGTAACCTCCACTCATTTTGTCATAACATTCAAAGTAGATTAAAAAATTAAATTAAAATTGAGTTGACTCTAAGTACCTAACATGGTTAGCATTTAGAGTTTGACCAAAAGAGTATAATATTTAAAAAAAAATTGCCCAGCCACTGATAATTTGGTTCAGAGAATGGGGTATAGTGAAAACATAAAAGGCCACAAAAAGGAGTATAAAAAATAAGCATAATAATGATTGATTTATATTCCTCTTTTCTAGATTTGTTAAGCACTTACCATCATCAAACATGGACTCAAAGATTTCTTCCACTGTCTGAGAACAACCAGCGGCATCCTCAGCTACACAACGGACAAAGAAACAATGATATAAATATATAAGCAAAGAAACCTCGTATCTATTTGGCAATGTGTGTCTTCTTCTTCCTTCTGTTCCATTTATATAGCACGCATCAGCGTTGACAGGCACACTACCGCCACCTACTGTACTGGAGTGCGAGGCTTTCTATATCTTTCTGTAGGCCATCTATCCGGTGCGCGAGTGCCCGCCATGTTGCCTAGCAACCACCGTAAACTGTGGCGATCGTTAGGAGACCCCCCCCAGACACACACAAACACACACACACGAAAAATCATCATCATGATAGAATATTTTATTGTATTTCATCAGCTGTGGATTCAGGGGGATGCAAAACACTTTCATTTATTATTTATTTATTTATTCATTTGAGGCAATGGGCAAAACGACAAAACGACATAAAAAAAAGAAAGAAAGAAAAAAAGAAAAGAAAAAGTTTTTACTCTCGTGTTTTATGAGAAAGCTTTCATATGCAAGCTTTCACACGTTTCTATAGTTTAGGTTTTACCTCTAAAAACGATAATAAAAATTATAATGTTATTATAAATAAAGCTTTTCCAGTGACGTATAATTCCATAGCAAGCCTACTGTGCCTACTGGGTATTGATAACATTGGGTCAAGCATATGAATAGGTGATCACAGCCTTCTTAACCTACTAGTAGGTAGAGTAGGGGCCTACTGGCCCATGTCTGTGGGATGACGGTACACGAATTACGCCTATTCAATGGTATGACAGCAATCAGATCTTTATTGATCCCACGATGGGGAAATTTGTGCGTTTACCTCAGCTCCATTACAGGAAAGGAAACAAGGCAATTAAATGTGTCACATAAATTACACAGCAATTAAAGGGAACGGTATATACAGGAGGGCATTGAGAAATTTATACAAATAAAACGCAATATACAAACAACAGAGCATACACTGTATGCAATTTGGGTGGAGGTTTGTAGAGGTGTTCGGTAAATAGATAAATAAATGTGTGTCAGCTGTAGGGTGGCAGTGAAGTAACCGAGTGACTCTCAGCGTCATGATGCGTTGTAGAGTCTAACTGCTGTTGGGATGAATGACCTGCGAAAGTGCTCCTTCCTGCAACGAGGGTTTTTCAGTCTCTGACTGAAGGAGCTGCTCAGCGCACCCACGGTCTCATGCAGAGGGTGATGGGGTTGTCCATGATGGATGTCAGCTTCGTTAACATCCTCCTCTCACCCACCACAACCACAGAATCTAGGGGACATCCCAGCACGGAGCTCGACCTCCGCACTAGTTTGTCGATCCTGTTCCTGTTTCTGTCAGTGCATCCACCCCCCCAGCAGGCTACTGCATAGAAAATGGCGGATGCCACAACAGAGTCATAAAAAGTTTTCAGGGAACTTTTTTCAAGGACCTCAGTCTCCTCAACAGGTGGAGTCGACTCTGGCCCCTCTTGTACAGGACATTCGTGTTTGTGGACCAGTCCAGTTTGTTATTGAGATGAACGCCCAGGTACTTGTACGAGTCTCGATGTCTCTTCCCTGGATGTTCACCGGTGTAGTAGGGGGTGACTTCCTCCTGAAGTCTATCACCATCTCCTTTGTCTTGCTGGCATTGATCTGCAGAGCACTGACCTCACACCAGTTAACAAAGTCCTGATGACCCCTGTATTCCCGGTCGTTCCCGTCCGATACGCATCCAATGATGGCCGTATCATCCGAGAACTTCTGTAAGTGGCAGTGGTCTGAGTTATGTCTAAAGTCCAAAGTGTACAGACTAAACAGGAAGGGTGAGAGGACTGTGCCCTGTGGCGCCCCCGTGCTGCAGACTAACACATCAGACACACAGTTCTGGAGCCTCACGTACTGTGGTCTGTTGGTGAGGTAGTCGATGGTCCATGTCGTCAGCTGCTCATCCACTCCAGCTGCCTCCAGCTTCCCTCTCAACAGTGCAGGCGGGATGGTGTTGAAAGCACTGGAGAAGTCAAAGAACATGACCCTCACAGTACTCCCTACGTGCTCCAGGTGAGAGAAGGATCAGCAGGTAGATGACGGCGTCATCCACCCCAATGCCAGGCCGGTAGGCAAACTGCAGGGGATCCAACGCTGAGCTCACCAGTGGGTGGAGGTGATGCAGGATGAGCCTCTCCATGGCCTTCATCAGGTGCGAAGTCAGGGCCACAGGTCTGAAGTGGTTGGGCTCCCTGGGGTGCGTGATCTTGGGCACAGGAACCACGCAGGAAGTCTTCCACAGTTCAGGAACCCTCTCCAGACTCAGGCTCAGGTTGAAGATATGCAGGACCACCTGACAGAGCTGGTCTGCACAGTCCCTGAGCAGTCTGGGGCTGATTCCGTCTGGACCTGCTGCCTTCCTGATCTTTGTCCTCCTGAGCTGACTCCTCACCTGATTCGCTGTGAGGCGGAGACTGAGCTGGGCTGGGGGAGGGGATGTGGCCGGCTTTGTTGTGGGTGGGTATGTGTGTGGATGTGGGGGATGTTGATGTGGATGTTGTTGGAGAAACACTGCACCTTCTTGGTTGGCACAGTGTTCTCCACGCAGAAGTTGATGTAATCTGTTATGCAGTGGGTGAGGGCGTCAATGTCCTCACCATGGGGCCTGCAGAGTTCCTGCCAGTCTGTG
Organism: Psettodes erumei; assembly: GCA_016785225.1. Classification (NCBI taxonomy): domain Eukaryota; kingdom Metazoa; phylum Chordata; class Actinopteri; order Pleuronectiformes; family Psettodidae; genus Psettodes; species Psettodes erumei. The sequence continues at coordinate 3,352 of JAFBJZ010000922.1, forward strand.
CATTCAAAGCAGTCCCTCAAGGGTATTTTAGACATTGTTTGAGAATTTTCTAGGACACTAAAGCAAGGGATAATGGGAAGTTAATTCCGCCTATAACATTCTCCTCAGCGAGTAGGTTTCCGAACCGGAAATTTAAGGTGAAGTTTGAGAATGTTTTGGCACTGCCTGTGATGGTCAGTACAGGAACCAGGCGCAAGACAGTGTGTGCTGGCAATGATCTTTATTTTACACAATCCAAGAGTCGCAAATCCAAGAAATCTGTGTCACAAATCCGTAATCGGGGTCAGAAAACCAGGGCAGCAAAACCAGAGGCATGGTCAAACAGTCCCAAGAAACGGCAAACAAATCCAATGGGCTAGGGCAAGAAACAGTGGTCTGGCAAAATGTGTCTACGGAAACAGATCAGACTGGCGTACAGGATTCTCAGCTCAGGCATGAAATGGTCACGTTTCAACACCAGGGAAGTGTAAGGCAGGGGTTTAAGTACACCAGGGAGTGATGAGCAAACAAGACACAGGTACAGGGAATTAGCCAGGTGATTAACCAAAAAGGAAGAACACCAGGGGGAGCCCTAACAGATAGCACCACCAGGAACCACCCAAAACATGTGAGGAAGCAACCAGGGGAAAACACACTAGACAGTAACCCAAAAGGACATGGATCATAACACTGCCAGGTGTTATCCCAAACGCAAGAGGAGTTTCAGCATATTGCAGTAACAATAACTTGCAGGACCTGTTGGTCCAAGCCAAACTACCATCCTTTAGCATGGATAAACCACAGTTGTTGAATGCGCAGTTTGTAAAACTAAGGTTCATCAAGAACAGCAGGGACAATACAGTGCACAGAATCCAGCAGGGGACCAGCCCACAATCAAAGAATTGTATTTACATTAGTTTTTGTTCAAAATGCATGATGAAATATGTGGCGAGACAAAAAACACATTGTCCATATGTATGATGCAGCACAGATATACCATACGTAACAGGAAAGAGTTGGATACACCTTCAGTTGGACATTTTTGCTGCATGGATTAGCTTTGATTAGAATGGCGGGTTTACAAAAGAACATTCTTTGGACTGATAGAGAGCAAAAGAACAAGGAGAGACGTTGGATTTGGCTGTTGGGCACCAGGGCACCATTTGGCCTGAATTTGAGGTGAAATTAATGTTTGATGAGTTCTATGGTGGTTCCACGCCCTGGATTTAGCCTTCATTCCTCTTCTTGTCTTCACTTTTGTCCAGTCTGCTTCCACCCCTTTTGGTAACGCTTGCTTTTAGTTGCTATCCTCTTGAGGTGTCTGCACCTTAGCCAACCTATTTGAGATGTTCTGGGATTATTATTATTAGCTTCTATGCTTGCATTTGTGATATCATCTGACTTTCCCATTGCTCATAATCACATTTTTTTTCACACTACAGATGAGGAGACTGCTCCCAACCAAAAAAAAGAGAGCTCGGCTGGGGACTGATGTGACAGAGACTATGAAAGACGGCACAGTATGGCATGAAGAACAGGTGGGAACGGGTCCACATTTCACCCCGCCATCGCCATACAACGCAGATGGAGATCCAACAGCTAAGGCCAGGAGGTCAATCACAAGTCCTCTTCAGAGCTTCCTGTGTTTAATCACTCTGGACATGCTTGGTATCATTCGAGACTGTACAGTTCAACATGCAAAGCAAACAGAGCATGTGGATTGGTTCATGGGCCTCCCTGAACTAATGGCATTTATTTCCATCACCATCATGCGGGGAATCATCAGGGTGCCATCGCTGCGTGACTGCTGGTCGAAACCTGGGAAGCCCACAGATCATCGAAACCATGTCCCGAGGGCATTTCCAAAATATCATGCATCACCTGCGCTTTGATGACAGAGACACCCGCAGTGAGCAGGCACAGACCGATAAGTTTGCTGCAATTTCGAACATATGGGGATTGTTTGTCACCAACTGCATCGCATCCTACATCCCTGGTCGACACATCACCATTGACGAACAACTTTTCCCGTCCAAGACTCACTGCTGTTTCCTACAGTACATTGCATCTAAACCAGACAAGTTTGGGATCAAGTTTTGGGTGGCGATGTGACTTGAAAACCAAATACGTCTGCAACATCCTCCCATATCTTAGCAAGGACCCCACTCGGCCTCGTGGGGGAGAGAGTGTCTGAGAGTGTAGTCAGGAGGCTGATGGAACCATTCCTGGACAAGGGCAGAAATGTTACCACGGACAATTTCTTTACATCACTGTCACTTGCAGAACGACTACTTAGCCGGAATACAACCATCTTATTGCACTTTCCTCCGGATCACTGGGAGCCATGCCTGCAACGTCGCCAACCGCCACTGTTTACACCCGCGACCAACTGATTGCCCTGAGGTACACGAATCTCTCGGCTGAGAGAGAGACCTGCCGTACCGAGGAGCTAAAGAGGAGACGGCGAGGCTGCAGAGCGGGGCTTAAACAGAGGATAAAGAAGAGAAAGTTTAAGCCCTACATCCCCCCGCAGTCATCACTGGAAACGTGAGATCGCTGGCAAATAAAGTGGACGACAGGGAGTACAGGGAGTCCAGTAGCATTTGTTTCACGGAGACGTGGCTGAACGAACAGATACCGGACTCTAACGTCACCATTCCCGGCTTCCAGACGGTGCGAGCCGACAGAGACGCCACCGCGACCGGCAAGAAGAGAGGAGGGGGGCTTGCCGCGCTCGTGAACAACAGGTGGTGTCACCCCGGGCACGTCTGCGTTCAAGAGCGCCTATGCAACCGGGACATCGAGCTCGTCGCCGTGGGACTTTGTCCGTATTATCTGCCGAGGGAGTTTACCAGTGTTATCGCCATCACTGTTTACATTCCTCCGTCTGGAGACAAGGAAGCAGCGTGTGACGCCATCCACACTGTGACCTCGGGGCTGCAGACAAAACACCCTGGAGCCTTCATCATCATCACAGGTGACTTCAACCATGTCTCAATCTCATCCACACTCCCCACCTTCGACCAGTTTGTGACATGCACCACCCGGGAAAATAAGACTTTGGACCTGCTGTACGCAAATGTTAAGGATGCGTACAGCTCTACTGCCCTGCCACCACTGGGCAGGTCAGACCACAACCTGGTCCTGCTCTCACCATCATACAAGCCTGTGGTTCAGCGGCACCCAGTCACGGTAAGATCAGTGAGGAAATGGTCTCCTGAGGCTATGGAAACACTGTGCGGGGCGCTGGAGGCCACAGACTGGGATGCTCTGTATGAGCCACATGGTGAGGACATTGATGGCCTGACTGACTGTGTCTCTGAGTACACTGGGTTCTGTATTGACAACACCATCCCCACTAAAGAGGTCCGCTGCTACCCGAACAACAAACCATGGGTAACAAGCGACCTGAAGGCCCTCCTCAACAAGAAGAAGAGGGCCTTTAGATCAGGGGATCGAGCAGAACTCGAGCGGGTACAAAAGGAGCTCAAACACAGCATCAGGGAGAGCAGGGACAATTATAGAAGAAAATTGGAGCACAAACTGGAGGAGAACAACATCAGGGATGTCTGGAGGGCTATGAGGGAGATCACCGGCTTCCAGAGGAAAAGTGGAGGTGCGGCTGAGGGGAACGAACAACGCGCCAACGAGTTGAACCTGTTTTTCAACAGGTTTAACACCAACCCCTCCCCCAGCACCCCTTCTACAGCTTCCCCAGGCAACAGCCTTAGAGGCCATCTACAAGAAGGGCCTGGGCCAGCTTTACTTCCTGAGGAGGCTCAGGTCCTTTCATGTCTGCAACAAGATGCTGCAGATGTTCTATCAGTCTGTTGTGGCGAGCACGATCTTCTTTGCTGCGGTGTCCTGGGGTGCGGGCATCAAGGTAAAGGATGCCAACAATCTGAACAAACTGATCAGGAAGGCAGGGTCTGTTGTTGGCTCCAAACTTGTCACCCTGGAGGAGGTGGTGGAGGACAGGATGCTAGCAAAACTGCTGGCAATCATGGACAATCCCTCTCACCCCCTCTACAAAACACTTGACAAGTTAAAGAGCAGGTTCAGCAACAGACTCATTCAAATCCACTGCTCTAAGGAACGATACAGGAAATCGTTCCTACCACGTGCAATAAAACTACATAACTCAGCCTCCGTCAAAAACACAATCACACACATGGACTAAATCTACCACCATTTGCATCCTTCACTGCTTTGCCATATAGTTGTTACTACTATCACTAGTTCTATATATGAGTATATATATTTTTATTATATTATATATTATACATTATCCTTATATATTATATTATTATTATTATTATTATTATACTATTGCTACTATGTTACTGTTACTATTATTGTATATCAGATATTATATTATACCATTGTACCATCTGTATTATTAATATCATCTGGCTGCTACACTTTATTTACATATTTATCCTGTGTTTCTCAAGTGCCCTTGTCGCATTCTGTATTCTATTTTTACTTCTAGACTATTTTTCTACCTCAGTTTTTTATGTCATTGTATTCTACTGTATTTTAATGTACCGTATTGCTGCTATGACTACATAATTTCCCTTCAGGGATGAATAAAGTTATCTATCTATATAAAGCATTAAATATGTACAAATTCAATTAGGAACACTAAGGGATAATTAGCTCAAATCAATACACAGCAACAGCTGATAAAAATCATCTAATATATTTATTTCTTTTTCTTCCAGCAATTTAGGGATTAAGCCGAAAGAGGGTGGAGCTCAAAAGAAGCTTGAAAAGTAACTGAGACACAGCAGAGACCTCATTCTGCATCTGCTCCTGGAGGAGGACACACTGACTCTGCACAGCTCCACCATTGCAAGCCTTCTCACTTTTATTGCAAGAACATACACAGTGAGTAAAAGTTTACTTTTCATAACAGTGTCTGTGACAAAAATGCTGTTAAATGTTGAACTGCAAACTGTGAAAAAAGGATTTTAGTAGGAGGGAAGCATTTTCACAACATTAAACTAACACACAAGCTGTCAAATAACATTATACCTAAGCTTTATTCTCATCTAAATCATGTATGGACCTTTGTCTCAGCTATTCACACTCCATTGTGTGTTTTTAGTAATTGAATACATAGGAAACACTAATTCTTGTCAAATTCGCCTCTCCCCATTCACTTTACATTAGGATTTCACCTCCTGTCTAATTAGCCTGTTACAAACCCAAGCCAAATACTGTCAAACATGCTCAGAATCAGTTTCTGGGAAACTTAATTAGCCTCTCACACTAAGACACTATCTGATTCACACTTTATCCACATTCATTCTTAATGGTGAATTTCCCCATTCTTTTTTAATGGCCATGCTTTTCGGCTCATAACTCCTAAACCAAAACTCGTAGAGCTGCGAAACATGCGCCAAGTCTCGGCAAACCAGCCGTGCCTGACGCACCGGTCCTGGTTCCGACTCTCTACCACGCTCCCTTCCCCAGATACCCCTCTTTTTACCCCTATTTTCGAAGCCCCTCCCTCTTCTGAGTGACATACCATGACGTATGGTACCATTGGAAAGCTCATCCTCACAAATGGGGAGTACAAAAAATGTCATTAACTTAAGCAAAAGATTTGTTCTCACCCCCGCACAGGTGGCTGTCCTGGACAAAGGACTCACGTTCATGCCAACCAAGGGCAGTCACGTTAGAATGTCAGAAAGGACCAGAGATGACTTGCAAGCCTACCACAGGAGGCTCAAACTGCCCTTAATGAATACATCAAGGGCAACCTGGACCACATCCCCGAACTCCAGAGAGCGGAGTTTTCCACGGTGGCGGACAACATCCACTGGTCACATAACACAGCCGCCAGTATCTCCACCACTGGTGCAATTCAGGAAACTGGGTCTCCCCATGAACCTGCCACCACAGGAGGGGAGTCCAAAAAACATCATTAACCTAAGCAAAAGATTTGTTCTCACCCCCGCACAGGTGGCTGTCCTGGACCAAGGACTCACGTTCGTGCCATCCAAGGGCAGCCACATCAGAATGACAGAAAGGACCAGAGCCGACTTGCAAGCCTACCACAGGAGGCTCAAACTGGCGGCCTACTTTGAACATCATTCCAGGTCTGTACCCCGCCCCTTTTCAGCCAGATCCTTGTGGACACCTGCAGAGGCAATGCTTCCTTTTTAATGTCACTCAGGTCATCAAATCTGACATTCAACATTTTAAACGCCACTTCTTCATTCGACCCCCCAAACCAAATTTATCCAAAGAGGAAGAGCAAGCTCTCTCCTCGTTAATTCAAAATAGGGAGATTGTCATACAACCTGCCGACAAGGGCAGTGCTGTAGTGATTATGGACAGAAGCCAATATTTATGGGAGGGATATTGGCAACTCAATGACACTACTTACTGTTGCAAATTAGACGCACCGATCTTCCCCGTGACCCTGCCCATGGTGGAGAAAATAATTCAGTCCCTAGTGGAGAAAAAATTCATTAATGAAAAACAGAGGGTTTATTTACTGGGAGATCTGGAACCGAGACCAAGATTATTTTACGTTACCCAAAATTCATAAAGATCCGGCCAAATGGAGCAGACCCCACGAAATCCCTCCGGGAGAGCCCATCGTCTGACTGCAGCAGCGAAACGTACCACAAATTTGAATCCTCAGTCAGTTCGACACCCAAGCTATATTAAGGACACATATGATTTTAGATAAGGTCAAAACATTTATGATCCCACCGGGGGCATTCTTATTCACTCTGGATGTAGACAGCCTCTATACCAACATTGAAATCAGGGAAGGAATCCAGGCCATCCGGAACTGTCTCCACCAGTATCCGGACTCCAAGAGGCCTGATAAAGTAATTTTTAAATTATTAGAAGTTAATCTCACCTGGAACGACTTTGAATTTAATGGCGATTTCTTCCTACAAATTAAGGGCACAGCTATGGGAAAGAAATTTGCCCCTGCCTATGCCAATATCTTCATGGCAGCCTGGGAGAAATCGGCTGTCGACACCTGTCACCTGAAACCTCTCCATTACTTCAGGTTTTTGGACAGGACATCTGGGGTGTTTGGCCTCACTCCAGGTTAGCATTTGAGGAATTTGTCCAAACCCTAAAAACAGCCACAACCCCTCCATCAAATTAAAATCCTTGCTTGATTTGACCTCTGTCGACTTCCTCGACACCACCACTTTTAAGGGCCCTGAATTTGAAAAAACACAAAAATTGGACATAAGTGTTTTTCAAAGAAACAGATACACACCCACTGCTGCATAAATCAAGCCTGCATCCAAAACATACATTTAGGGGAATTGTAAAATCACAATTAATTAGTTTTAAAAGGATTTGCAACAGAGAACAGGATTTTACCGCAGCAGTGAAAGTGTTGTTTTCGGTCCTCGCCAATAGGGGATACTCTCGCTCCTTCCTAAGAAAGAGCTTGAACACTTTCACCCACACTAAACCTGTGGAAACCAGCCAGATCCTCCCAGTAGTGGTCAATTATTCACTGGCCACGGTCTCCCTAATTAGAAAAGTTAAACATTTTGGGGGAAGCCAAATTTTACAGGATCATAAAATAATTGCGGCTTACAGAAGAAACAGAAATTTAAAAGACTATCTAGTTAAGGCCAAACTAAAGCCCTTTATTGATCCCAAACCTCCCAGACAAGGGGAGTTTTTTCTGACATGTGCCCTGGGTGAAGAACAAGAAAAATGGGGATGTTTTTAAAACTCAGAGAAATGCCTCACCCACCTCGTCAAACTTTGTGTACTTACTACATTTTTTGTACAACATGTGGGAGAGACTTCCAATGCACTCCTCACAAGATTCACAGCACAGATACAATATTGTAAAAGGACACAAAACACACTTGCCGCTCGTCTAGCACTTCAGAGAACATGGGTGGACAGCTCTGAGACCACCGTCCTGGAAAGCAACCCCCGCTGGACGTCCGGCCAGAGACGTCAGGCTGAAAGACTGTGGATCGCCCGGCTGAACAACCAACAGCCATGGGGCCTAAATGAGGCCTAGCATGGACTCACGGCGGAGAGTGATGGACAGTGCCTAAAATGTGACTGCCACAGGCCTTTTTGTTGCCTTTTTGTTCCTCCCCTAACCCTACCCCCAATTAGGGGCTTTCCTAACCACAGGCCAAATTTTTAGAAAGGTCATAGAGAGACAGGACGACCACAGAAATGTTTCTCTCGACCCGCTGAGCCCCAAAATGTGCTCATTTTGATTTCTGGAATTTTCATTTAATGGGCTTTTTAAAAAATTCCCTGGATGAGATAGGTTTGATTCTTGCACGGGCGGATTTGTCATTTTTCCGCGTTTTTTGATACCAATTTCATCAAGGTTGCTCATCATGTAATATAAAACCAGACACCAGGTGGCGCTGGACCCTAATAGATGGGAAAATGGATGCATCCGCTATCTAATCTATTTCATAAAATTTTTTCCCTGACATTCTCAAAGCTGTCAAGTGCCCATATGTTATCCAATTTGAATGATTTCAACATTAAAAACTTAACATTTTTTACACTCTTTTGAATACAATTGACTGTTTGCCATTTTCTAATAGAAAAATTTCAGTTGTCTTCTTGGAGTCCAAACATGGTACATATACCAAAAGTTCCACTCTAAGAGATGTAATGTATGGTGCCACCTGGGACGTCACTCATAATGTGGTTCAGATGACTCCAAATGGTCTGAAACATGCTGCTGCACAGCTGCTTTTTCCTGCAGAAGGGCACCACCTGTTTGGGGGAGATATGAGATAGAACTCTCTGAGAGCTTTCCAACAGTGTCTGTCACACACCCCAGGCTGCTTCCCTTCAAAAAATACAGTACTTAATGAGGTGAAAAAGCTCAATATTTGGAACCCCCTAGCTCTGGACAGGAAGGTGGTTGAGCTTTGGTTCAAAGAATACGTGGCTCAGCTCATCGGGCCCTTTCTGTAGAGTCGGAGTCTGACCGAGTTGGCTTCTATCATTTGTTTGAACACAAAGGCTTGAAACAGGGCCTGTGAGACAAACTCCTTTGGGGATGGAAAAATACACTTGAAGACAGGGGTCTGATTTTCACATATATTATCAAAAGGTCTTTGAGAGCTTTTGGGAATACTTGGGCCCATGTCTCTATCCCCTTCCGTTCCTTGGTTATGGCCCTTTAGGGCTCATCTGTGAGCATACCCATAGATGAGTTAGGAATCACTTTCTGGCGAACTAGCTCATCATGGCCAGATGCACCTAGAGTAACACTGAAACTGTATTTGATGCAGCAACCTCCAAGCTTCCATTTCTTCCTAGAATCAGCCCCATATCCCTCACTGTCTTTGAAATATAAGCCTTAGAAATACTTCCACATTTACATCTACGAGCACCATAATAGGTGAGAACTTGGAGGCACTCTCTGGCTTGATAACTCACTGGTACGTGTACCTAGAGTGACAGAGCACCCTGTGTTTGATGCAGCAATGGCCAAGCTTCCGTTTCATATATGAAAGAGCCTGATACCTCTAACTGTCTTTGAAATACTTCCAGATTTACATCTTTGAGCACATCCCCCCATTAAATAGATGAGAATTTGGAACGACTGTTGGCCCCCATAACTTTGGAACACTTTGACTTTGCTTTAGAAAGACACCGATGGCACTGTTGCGTGTGGCTGACTGAGAGCTATGTGATGATTCCCAGGTTGGGCCTATAACCCCTTCAGTTGGGGAAGCTGCTCCCCAACTTGACATGTGTTTGCTTGATACATTTTTTCCTGCAGAAGGGCACCACCTGTATGGGGGGGATGTGAGATAGAACTCTGAGCTTTCCAACAATGTCTGTCACACACCCCAGGCTGCTTCCCTTCAAAAGATACAGCACTTAACGAGGTAAAAAAAAAAGCTCTATTTGGCGCCCCCTAGCTCTGGACAGGAAGGGGGTGGAGCTTTCATTCAGACAGCCCAGCTCAGCTCGTCGGGAGCCCTCACTTTGCATTGGCTCTGGAAGTGAACAGACTGTTTTTACCTAGCTCTTCCATTGCAAGCCTTCTCAGTTTTTTGGTGTGCTAAACCTGAAGAAGCTAACACTAAATAGAGCTTCAGTGATCGCTTGTTAAACTTTTGTTTCTTTTCTGAGAACCAAGTAAACCTGATGATGGCTGGTTTTCCTACAGTAATGTTATTCTGGAATGGGAATGACGGTGGCTGTAGAACATTACATGTACAACTCCCTCAGGTAAACAACCTCACTTGAGCCAACGTGCGAAGCTGCTGCCTCTTAAAGCTTCACTACCCTAATATTAAACTTAACAGAAACAGCCTATTCTAGGCAGACAATATTAAGTCAAATTCAATTACACTTACTTGGCAATGATTATTAGTTCAATGTCTTAACTTCAAATCCAAAAGTTACAGTAACACAAGGAGAAATCAGATAATCAGCAAGCTTATTGTTATTATATGATACATTCTGATTTTAATTCAAACAACATCCATATTTCAGTTTAAGGATACATTTGTGAAAAAAACCTATGGATTCTTACTTTGAAATGTTTTAGCAGGTCCACTGCCGTAGCATGGCCATGAACTCGGAGCCAAAATATCTTCAGTGGACGTGGTTACCAACCCAGTAGCGCAAATGAATGTCCAGCTGTTTAGTTTTTGTACTTTTGTTCAAACTTTCGTCAAGCATGACCACCAATCCAGATGCCTTATTGACCTGCTCAGTCAGTTGTTTGGTGATGAAAGGGGCCAGACCAAACTTAGTAATATAGGCAGTCTTGTTGCTCCCACATGTGAACGTAGCCGCGATCTCTGAGTCAGGGAACATGGCTTTTAACATGACTTGCTTATAATTTCATTTGACGCATAGGAGTGGTGGTCTGATATCGTCTTCAGTATCCACATCACCTCTGCCTTAGGAGTTGGCGTCGAGCCAAAATGAGCACGTATTTTACCTCGCTGTGTGGGCTCGGAGCTGCTAGCAGGCGAGGTGACTGTTGTAGTTAGCGTTGGGTTTGCTGCGCAGAACTGGGATATGGGTACCTGCCTCCGTGTCGCTGCTGAGCATGCTAAATGTTTAGCACTCTTCATGTGCGACTCCAAGGCCATATGTCCCATTGTGCCAAGCTTGATTTTTTTTTTTTTTTTTTAACGGCACAGGCTGCACTGAGCCTCCCACTCATTCCCTGGTACAGCCTGAACCCAGTCATATTTTGGGTCACTTAGTCACAATGGATGAAATCTGTGGGCGCGAGCGACGACCTTGGTGGGTTAGCGGCTGACTGCACGCAAACCAAACCATTAAATAACTGACAGAAAATTCAAATTCTTGAACTTGGAGCCTTTATTGGTCCCTCTGAACAAACAAAAAAATTTTCAAATATCATTTTCCATATATGAGTTTCAATTTGTATCATGTATTTGATACATCAGGTCACAATGCTCAAAGTTTCTTTTTTCCTGAACAAACATAACACAGACAAATCCGGAGAGCTATTAGCAGTGCAAAGAGACAGTACAGGGACAGAGTGGAGTCCAACTACCAGGGCTCCAACTCTAGAAGCATGTGGCCTGGTCTAAGGACACTCACAGACTGCAAAAAGACATTGAGCGGTGCTGAGGAGGTGCGTGCATCTCTCCCAGATGATATGAACGCTTTTCTTTGCACGGTTTGAGAGCTGCTCCCCGGCTGGGGAGGTAAAGAAGGCCCAGGACCCCTGCCCACTGATTTTAACTCGGGCAGATGTGTGCAGATCTTTAAAAAGGATCAACACACACAAGGCTCCTGGACCTGATGGCATCCCTGGCCGAGCTCTCAGGGTGTGTGCAGATCAGCTGGCAGATGTGTTCACAGACATTTTCAACATGTCACTGCTCCAGTCTGTGGTCCCCACATGCTTCAAGAGGTCCACCATTGTCCCTGTCCCAAAGAAGTCAAATATCTCCTGCCTGAATGACTACCACCCAGTAGCACTCACCCCCATCATCATGAAGTTGTTGGGACCTGAACCTGGTGGTGAGCAATGGAGGCTCACCACGCATAACCAAGTTAGACCACATGGCTTTCTTTGTCTTGGAGACAAAAAGGAAAGCACCAGAACCTTAAAGTCCCACAATCCTCCAGGTGTGAAATCCAATCCAGCAGCCACCACTGGATGACTGTGGCATGTGACCTCTGAGGTCATCAAGTCATATAAAGGCTTTGCTCAGCCTTTGTTCTCCTCTTCCAATTCTTCTCTTGCTCTTCTCCAGCCTCCTCTTCCTACTCCTCTTCTCACCCTGGAACCACTCTCGAGGGACCCCCAGCTGTGCAGCTGCAGCTGGCCGTCTGAGGTAGCCTGCTGACCAAAGCAGATCCTCAGGCCTTTCCTCACAGCAGCGAAGCGAGAGCCTGCTGAGGAACAATCAAGCTCCGGCAAACAAACTCCATTAGCCAACAAACACAAGGTTTGTAGGCTAATCCTCCATACAACAGGAGCCACACAGCGAGTTAGCACCGAGCTGCTAACCAACTACGTCAAAAGAGGGGCCAGTTTCCCTTCAGCATCTGCCATCAGGACCACACAGCAAGGACTGCCTTCCAACATTGGAATTCCAACTCTCTCAGCTTGGCCCTTCCATCAGGAACCACCAGCCAAAGGAGCAACACACCAGAGAGAGTGTCTCTCACACCAGAACTGGCAAAACCATCTGGGCCTAGTCAAGATAAGATAAGCTAAGCTAAGATAAATCAAGAACTGTGATTTGATGTGTGTTTACTGAGTGTTGTGATCAGTTTGGTAGACAGGTTATTGTATAGTTGGCTCTGCCACATTGTTAAGTAGATGTTAGTTAGGTTATGCTTGCATGCTAACTAACCATCCTTCCTCTAACCTGGCACCTCATGAAACACACACACACACACACACACACCCCGCACATGGTCTGAGTGCCTCCACAGATCTTTGTTCAGGGCCTCCAGGCCTCAGCAGCCATTTTGACACACCCAGACACACATCTGTAGAAAGTACACTGTAGATAGATTGTATGTTTCCTTTTCTTTTATTCTTGTTAATAAATGATTATTAAACATACCTGCTCTCTATTTAACGTTGCACAAGAGTGAATTCCGCCAACCTCTACATGGTCAAGAACTCCAAATTCCTTCTACCTAAACTAGTTGTTAATCTGGTAATTTTGGTTCTAGTTATTAATTATTAATCAGAGTTCCAAATTGACAATTTAGTACTATTTATGAGATTGATTTAAAAAAAATTGGCTATCTTTCCCTTGTCAAAAGGGTGGTGCCCCGAGGTGATCCAATGTATTAGATCCAATTATTTAATAATTTATATTTATTATTCTAATAATTAATTATTTTGGATAGCCAAACCCCTATAACTAGTGCCCTTAGTAGGCAAACTCAACAAAGGGTGCTCCAACAAATGGTGCCCCTGTGAGGTAAAGAACAATTGGTGACCACATGTTACGCTGGCCCAACAAAGTGTTTTGAGCGGCTAGTCAAATCATCTATCACATCTTCCCTTCCTGAATTACTGGACCCTCTGTAGTTTGCCTACAGGGCAAACAGGTCCACAGACGACGCCATCGCCCTCACCCTCCACACTGCCCTCTCCCACCTGGACCAGAGGAACACATATGTGAGAATGCTGTTCATTGACTACAGCTCAGCATTTAACACCATTGTGCCCTCCAAGCTCGTCATGAAGCTCAGGGACCTCAGGCTCAACACCGCCTTGTGCGACTGGATCCTGAACTTTCTGACAGGCAGACCCCAGGTAGTGCGAATGGGCACCACCACAATCCTCCACCCTAACTCTCAACACCGGCACCCCCCAGGGTTGCGTGCTGAGCCCCCTGCTGTACTCCCTGTTCACGCATGACTGCGTGGCCACACACAGCTTCAACACCATCGTGAAGTTTGCAGATGACACGACCGTCGTCGGCCTGATCACCGACGGCGATGAGACGGCGTACAGAGAGGAGGTCAGAGCCCTGGCATCTTGGTGCCAGGACAACAACCTCCACCGCAACATTAACAAAACCAAGGAGCTGATTGTGGACTACAGGAAGTGGCAGGGTGAAGGACATGCCCCCATCAGCATCAACAGGACGACGGTGGAGAGAGTCAGCAGCTTCAGGTTCCTCGGGGTCCACATCAGCGAGGACCTGACCTGGACCCTACACACCAACACCATCACCAAAACGGCATGACAGCGGCTCTTCTTCCTTCGCAGGCTGCGGAGGCTCAACATGGACAACAGGATACTCTGCAGCTTTTACAGATGCACCATCGAGACTATCCTGACTGGCTGCATCACCGCCTGGTACGGCAGTTGCTCCGCCCTCAACCATAAGACTTTACAGAGGGTGGTGAAAACTGCACAGAACATCACCAGGACGAAGCTGCCATCCATGAAGGGCCTCTACACCCAGCGATGTAGGAAGAAGGCCAACCGGATCATTAAAGACCCCCACCACCCCAGCAACAAACTGTTCCAGCTGCTGCCATCTGGCAGACGGTACTGCAGCATCCAGTCTCACACCACCAGACTCAGGGACAGTTTCATCCCCCAGGCCATAAGAATGTTGAACACTTGAACTGCCATTTTGTCACTTTATTATTTATTGCATTTGATTTATCGCATTCTATTCAATCTGCCACTCACGTTATTCAAATTGCTGCTTACGTTTGTTGGGCCTACTAAGCCTGGTACTTCATAAAGCCTGAGCCGAGGCCTGTTGTACCCCATAAAGCCTGCTGACCATGCTGAAGGGGCCACAAAGAGAACAATGGGAGTCCTGAAAGGACCCTATTTCCCAACAGGCTTAGCGTTTTTCACAAGTAGGTGTGATATCCGGCAGAGTCCAATCCTGGGCTCTGATTGGCTGAGAGCCGGCGGAACCGACGCAAGGTCCCGTCTCCAAACCGCAACGCCAGCTCGGGTATATATACCCCAGCACACTCTGAACGCGTTGCTTCCTGCTGTAACTACGGTTACCATCGGAGGTACCCCACGCAATGTTGCCTTCGAGACCACGCTATCTTCACCTCGCTGGACGAGTTAAGATTCCTGGCTAGTGATGGGACGAGCGACACTGGTGCGTCAGCACTGTGTCGAGAGCTCAAGAGTGAAGCCCCGTATCGGTGCGTGTATTAATCACGTGACCGATACAGGAACTGTATCGTTTGGATTTGCCGCGCCAAAGTGTGGTTATAAGGCAACAAGCTGTATCAACATGTCGTGGGTTTGTTGGATGGAGATTTGCGTTATTATGGATCGGTCTAAGAAGTTTTCCCCAGTGTGGAATAATTTTGATATTGTGACGCCAAACAAGGTAAATCTTTTTCTCCTTTGAGCTTTGTTTACTGTTATATACTATTTTTTACGGTGGCGTATTGCACTCATATTATCAGTTTATCAAGTGAATGACCTGTGATGATATATATGTTAAAGAGCCTTACAGTTGCTTTACTCGTTTTATTACTCGTAATAAAATATATTTATCTCGTAATTACGAGATCCTGATGAGATAGGTGTTTTCTAACAATTTGAATGCAATGCTCACCTTAGTTTTTACTCTGTTCTGGTAAAAGGTTTGAGTTGTTTTCAGATAAATTAACTATTTATGTTATTGTAGGTGAAGTGTCGGCTCTGCTCCACAGAGCTGTCTTATATCAATAAGAGCACTTCATCAATGCTGAGGCATTATAGAGCTCGGCATGGCAACGAAGAATTAGCAGATACTCGTGAGAGTACCCCAGGTATGTTGAAATTCTCTCTAAAAATTGTGCTAAAAAAAAAAAAAAAACAAAAAAAAAAAAACAAACACGCAAATAGACAGGCCCCAGGCCTGGTATCGAACCTCCAGCCCTCTTGCTGCTAGGTGACAGCGTTAACCACTGCACTACTGTGTCTTCTAAGTGCATATTTTCTTTTGGTTTGCAGTTCCTAACAAGCAAGCAGTGGATGAGGCAGTGGTCAATATGATCATCAAAGACTGTCAGCCACTCAGCTTTGTTGAGAATGAGGGATTCAGGGAGCTCCTGAAGCTTATTATACCCTCGTATACTCTACCAAGCAGGAAGGTATGTTTAAGAAATGTTATTTTATTTTTTTAACTAACTATATAAACTATATATTTTTGGTGCAACAGTATTTGTATGGTTATTTTCAGACCATCAAGGACTTGGTGAGCCAGCGATATGAGGAGGAGAAGGAGAAAACAAAAAAAGGACCTCCAGAGTGCCGTTGCTGTTACTTTAACAGCTGATATGTGGACATCTTTGAATATGGAGGCATATCTGGCTGTTACTGGCCACTATGTGGACAAAGATAGCCACGAACTCCATACGTCAGTCTTGGGAGTGCAGCATTTTCCCCAGAAACACACTGCAGAAAACATCGCCACGGTTAAAAGGAGCATCATGGACGAGTGGGGCATAGCAGGAAAGGTCAGGTGTCTTGTCACTGATGCAGCAGCAAACATGATTTCATGTGCGCGAATGCTGCAAATACGGCATACCATTTGTATAGCCCATTCAATGAATTTAATTGTGAGGAAATCATGTGATCAAATCCAAACAATAACAGAAATACGCAATAAAACACAACACAGTGACATACTTTCGATCAAGCGTGACGGCTAAAGAGAAGCTCGCTCAAATACAGCAACAGCTTGGAACACCGGTCCATAAATTAATAAACAAGGTGCCAACACGATGGAACAGCACGTACCAAATGTTTGAAAGAATGACTGAGCAGAAGGAGGAGGCAGTCTGGGTGTCACTGGCCTCATTAAAACGGACATCACTCCACTCACTCCAGAAGAATGTCAGATAATTGAAGAGATGCTCAGGGTTCTTGCTCCTTTTGACCAGGCCACAAGAGAACTGTCTGAGGAAAAAGGGTCTCTGGGTCGAAGGTCCTTCCCTTAATGAGAATGATCCATATTGAGCTTGACGACAGGCCACAACAGTGACTAAAACAGCTGCTCAACAACTGGCTGAAAACCTGAAGAAGCGGCTAACGGATGCTATCTGCAGCATGGAATCACTCAGTGTGATGACACTGGCCACACTGTTAGATCCCAGATTTAAAAAAAATGGATTTCTTAGTCAACAAACGCTCATCCCGAGCTACCCTGGATCCACCCGAGGACGCTGCCACTAAGCTCCTCGTTGCCTGCAGAAGGAAGAACGAATTCTTCAATTAAGTCGACTCCGCTGTTTTCCCAGCGTCACCGCCGAGGACCAGCCGCCGTTCCGCCCGCCAGTGCGCCTGACGGAACTCTCGTGATTCGAGCCGCACAGAGCTGAGCCGAATCCCACACAGGACACGCAATCCGCTCTCCAACCAAGTAAGAGGTTAATGTCTGGGCAGAGTTAGGATTCTTACTGTTGTATGTACACATATTCTGTTGTATGGTGAAGAACGGACCGTGAGTCCGCTATTGTTATTTGCAAGTTCCTGTATTGTGTAGCTAGTTTGTTTTGGTAGAGCCGCCGTGCTCCCCTGTTCCCCGTGTGAAAACGGTTGATTGCTTCGTATCTGTCCGTGTCTTACGCTCCGGACAGATAAAAGACGATCATCGTGATCCCCACGTGGTGAGTGTGATTCTGCTCCCTCTCTTTCTTTCTTCTCTCCTGAGACCCGTTCTGTGTACCCGACCACACGCACCCGCACATAGATACACGCGTACACGCGCCCCATATAGCTGAACCGGCGGAGAACGTAGTCTAGCTAACTCCGCCATTGCTTCAGCTATTCCGGTGTCGTGCTTGGGGGTTGATCAGGACGCCATCAGCCACGCCTGGTTAAATCACCCGCCATATTCCAGGGCAAGGAGTGGTAGTGACGTAGACCCACTCGTGGGCCGAGTCAGCAATCTTGCCCCTCCCTTTCCTCCTCCTCCTCACACGCTCTCACTCCCTCTTCCCCCTGTCCCTTACACACACACACACACACACACACACACACACACACACACACACACACACACACACACACACGTGCCTGCATGTGCGCACCCTATTTACTCGTGTTGTGAACTGTTCTAGCCTAGTGTAGTATAGCATAGTAGTGATAGTACATGAAGTTGACTGTTTGAATATTGTTAAGAAATTAACATATTTGAAATTAAACTTTATTGTGTCGAAATCCACTATTGGTTATCATTATTGCATGTTCATATTGTGCCAAGCTGGTTGCGAGAGCCTGTGCTCAAAGTTACGCCTTCATAGCGAGTGAGACTGTATTTGGTTAAAGTTCCCTGTTCACAGGGTGGTGCCCCGAATTATTATTAATCTTGATTAATAATAAATTTATTCCTTATAATAATTTGTGATTATTATCAATAGTCATCAATTGTCAAATTTTAACCAAGTTTCGTTTACCAAGTCCCAACATTTGGTGCCCCGTGTGAGGCTCTCTATATTACCAGCTGTCATAGTATTTATGTGCAATAACCCAAATTTTTTTTTTTAAAAAAAAAAAAAAACTTGTTTTGAATTCTCCTTGGAGTTTGTATTGCACTGCCAACACGTTGTTGTGAGTTGTCACATTAGTGGTTGTATATTGGTTACTAAGCTTCCCTTTTTTTTTTTTTTTGTGTTCCACGTAAAACGCCTTGTTGAAGCTTGTTGTCAGAGAGTGTCAACTAAGAAAATCACACCTAGGATAATCACAGCTACTAACACGCATAAGTCGTGGGGTGAAACACCTGCGCAGTAGTCAGGATACAGCATTTGCAAGTAGTCTAGATAATAGTACTACCAGCTCTAAAATGAGTTATCAGGGACCCCCACCACCAAGTGCTGAGGGCCCTAAAGGGGCAAACGACCCAGACCTGCAGGATGCGGTCGCTGCCCTCATCCGTCTCTCCCTAGAGGAAAGAGACAACCTTTGTAGTTATGATATCAACAGTTGTGATAACGCCTTGAAAGATCTGCTTGAGTATGCGAATAACCCGGCTGGCAAGCCCGAGCGCACTCTCCCAGACCTCTTGGGACAGATCTTTCTCATTCACCAGCACCGATCTCGGCTGCAAGCCATGGAGCACCGAGATCTGGTCTCTCAGTTGAGCCGGAGCATTCACGCAATGGAGGTGACTAACCAGAGGTTGCAGCAAGAGCAAGAGACTCTCCGGGCTGAGAGAGATGCTGCCCGGGGAATGTGTACCCGCGTGCTAGCAGCACACCAAACCGTTGGCCAACTCCAGAACCCCATGTCAGAAATGGAGGGTCAGTCACCGACCAGCCAGGTAGGCATGGCTGACCGCAAGGGTGACCAGAAAGCCCACAGCCTGGCCCCTACTTGCGAAGAGACTCTTCCCTTGAGCGTGCCCGGAGCAGATCTGCTCCGAGATGACCCAGGCAGGCAGGACGAAACCACCCGGTTGCAGTCGGAGCTCAGAGCCACACGAGCCAGAGAGGCTGAATTGCGCCAGAAGCTCCACGCAGCCCAGCCGAGCTTGTTACCAGAACACGAGCCCTCCACCAGGGGTCAAGTGGCCCCTGACGCCACCGCGGACCTGATATGTTTAGACACATATCAGGTGAACGGATCAGCCCGCTTCAGGGACACAAGCGCTCTGCCTTCCAGAGGTCCACTTCATTCTCTCCCTAGTCGCGCGGCACCTCTTGATTGGCGCACGTCCCCGTCGCAAAGGGGGGGACACTTTCAAGCTCAGGGTAGCTACAGTGGTCACAACCTTGGTGACCCGCTCCCATTACATAGTCTCCGAGCACACCCTGACCTCACCCCATTTCCAAGTCAAGCTCATCGCTACGACTACGTGAGCGACCACGACACGTACGAGGACTCTGACGATTGGCCATACAGACCGACAGGTTTGCGCACGCGACACCTTGAGTCGTTCACGCGGGACATAGAACGCTATGACCCTAGCAACAAAGAATCAAACATAGATGATTATCTTCGTGAAATTGAGCGCTGCCTGGTCGACTTGCCCAACGCCACTCCTCGTGAAAAACTTAAATTAATTTGGAAAACCACAGCCAGGAGCGTCCATGTATTCATGGAGACCCTACCGGCTGACACACGTGATCACTACCCGTCCCTCTGTAATGCCTTGCGCGAAGAATACTCTCCGTACACGGATGAGACCTCTGCCACTCTTGGTGCTCTGGCCATCGTGCAAAAGAAGCACGAGCCGCCACGCGAGTACTACCGCCGCCTCAGAACAGCATACTTTCAAGGGCGTAACGCACCAGGTCTGGAGGAGGACCGGTCCTTCCGCTCCCTCTTTCTCCACAACCTCCATGAAAGTGTGCGATTTGACGTTACCATGTATTGCAGAGTGGGTCATCCTCCCATGCAAGAGATAAGGAGGTATGCGCAAATGGTGTGGGAGACACGCATTCGTCCGGGCCGGAGTCAGGAAAGTGATTCCAGGGTGCTTAGCATCCAGGCACCAGAGGAACCCCACCTAAAGCTCGAGGGCAATGAAATGCCTCGTGCCAAGGGCAACATCAGAGCGGGCTTTCAAGCCCGCCGACCACCACGTCAACCAGGTGGTCAGCAGTACCAGGGGGGTGGGAATCAACGAAACCACCCCCAAGAGTCTTTCAAACCTAAACGGGGAAATGTCTTCCCACCTAGGAATCGAGTCCGGTTTGAGGCAAAGCCCAGACAGGGCAGCCACGAGAATAGGGGTAGAGGGAAACTTTTAGACTCCCCCGTGGGGGAAAATCTCAAGTCCGAGGTAGAGGGCTGGGTGAGAAAGTGCCTGTCAGAAGCAGTGAGGGACCTGGGAAAACCCAGCCACCTGCCGGCACCGTCAGGCTCCCCAAAGAAACCAGACACCAGCCCCCCCGTCAGCATGACTAGGTGATGCCTCTTCTCCGTCCACAAGCAAAGTGTACTTTGTGGGGTGGGGAAGAGGCCACAGAGGGGGAGACACACACCTCCCAACCATTCCTTCTGACTCATCACCTCCCTCACTCATGACATTCTTGGGCGAACTTGTTCGTAAGGACAATGCTCGCCGGATATACACCTCTGTTGTGGTGGGTGGGTGTACTAAGTCACTTGCCCTCCTGGATTCAGGGTCCGAAATCAGTCTGATGTGTTCTAACACTTTTGCTGAAGTTGCTCGGGCAATGCTTTCTCTGGGTAAACCTCTGCCAATCGAACCCTGCAACATCACCATAACCAGTTTCACACAAGACAGTTCACCAATCACCAGGCGAGCCTGGGTGACCATCGCTTTCCAGGGAATGACTCTGGTACATCCCATCCACATCTGTCTTATCGACACAGAGCCACTTCTCATCGGTCAGGATCTGCTTGACCGGTTGGCGCCACTCATCGACTGCCACCGTGGACACATATGGGCCCAGGTAACCACACCAAAGCCACTTGAACCAGGGAATAACCCACCGGTTGCAGATGGGAGGGTCGCAGCCATCCAAGAGTCTAAACCCCTGCCAATGCTCATGCCTTATCCAGAGCCAAATCCTGGCCCTGATCCGTCTTCACGTCCTGTGAGCCTACAGCAGTCACAGGCTGAAGGACAGACCTCCTTCCAAAATCATGAGTCTTTCCTTTGTTCGTTGCAGAGCACGAACTCAGTGCTGTACGCTCCTCACATCGTGGAGGTGTACACATAAACGGCACACAAATCCCAGGAGCGTTTATAGCGCTGTGGTCCGAGAAGTCAGCCGTGAGCCAAGACTTGCTTGACGAGCTGTCTTTGTACAGCAACCCGACTCACTTTGTCGAGCGAAGCCACCACCTTCTTTCCGCAGAGTCGCCACAAACTCGCCTTAAGGCAGTAGGAGTGTGTGCTCTCACCATTCAAATAGGAAAGAGACAAGTGGTGCATCGAATGAGCGTGGTTCCCCAGCTCCATCCCTCCATCTGCGTGGGGGCGGACCTACTCGTTAGACTGGGTGTCCAGCTGGACACCGTCAACCAGGTCCTGTGGTCACAAGCAGAGGCTGACAAGCATCCCTTAAATGCGGCACCCCGAAGCATGCTATCGGGTCAGACCATTCCCCAGGCATGTCAGGTGGCCAGTGAGGTTGAGGTGACGATCCCCGCGAGGACAACAGGCGTTCCCATTCGCCTAATGATCCTCAGTGGGCAAGAGATACCTAGCTTCCAGGCATTCTTTCAACCACTGCCCCGTTTCGTTGAACTCAACCTAACTGTCTGTGGGACACCGATTCTTGAGTTGAACAATCGTTCAACATACCTGTTGGTTCAAAATCTGACTCAGACACCCATTCAGGTGAATGCGAGACAGCCGTTGGGCATGCTAATTGACCAATCTTTCCATGACTTTGAGCTTACAATTCCTGTCATCGGAGAACTTCCTCCCTCCTTGCTCCGGAATGACCATCATGAAAGCGTTCTCTTGACGTATCCGACAAAAATGATCACCATCACTTGTCACGAGTCCCTCCGCGATAAAGCGATCTGCAGTGTCTCCCTTGGTGCTCAGGGCGACATGCTGGTGTACGCTCTTGCAACTCAGCCACAGGAAGAAACCCCTGAGGGTGGGGGGGCCTGCCCCCTGCCAGGGGAACCTTACCCTGGCTTTGAGTCTGAGATTGACCAACAACTAGTGAAAGCTGATGCCTTGACCACGGTAGAGCAAAGAGACGCGC
The DNA here is from genome assembly GCA_016785225.1 of Psettodes erumei. Taxonomy (NCBI): domain Eukaryota; kingdom Metazoa; phylum Chordata; class Actinopteri; order Pleuronectiformes; family Psettodidae; genus Psettodes; species Psettodes erumei. The sequence continues at coordinate 25,960 of JAFBJZ010000922.1, forward strand.
TGAGAGAGCTGTTCCGTGACTTCCAGGCGATCTTTTCCAGAGACTCCCAAGACTGTGGAGTCACTGATCTTCACACGGTCCGTATTCCCACAGATCCTAACGCCCCGCCAACTTTTGTACGGCAGTACAGAATTCCATTGGCAGCATATGAGTCGATTTGGGCCTACTAAGCCTGGTACTTCACAAAGCCTGAGCTGAGGCCTGTTGTACCCCATAAAGCCTGCTGACCATGCTGAAGGGGCCACAAAGAGAACAATGGGAGTCCTGAAAGGACCCTATTTCCCAACAGGCTTAGCGTTTTCACAAGTAGGTGTGATATCCGGCAGAGTCCAATCCTGGGCTCTGATTGGCTGAGAGCCGGCGGAACCGACGCAAGGTCCCGCCTCCAACCCATAACGCCAGCTCGGGTATATATACCCCAGCACACTCTGAGCGCGTTGCTTCCTGCTTTAACTACGGTTATCATCGGAGGTACCCCACGCATAGCGTTGCCTTCGAGACCACGCTATCTTCCCCTCGCTGGACGAGTTAAGATTCCTGGCCTCATCTACGCTCATCCCGAGCTACCCTGGATCCACCTGAGGACGCTACCACTAAGCTCCTCGTTGCCTGCAGAAGGAAGAACGAATTCTTCATTAAGTCGACTCCGCTGTTTTCCCCGCGTCACCGCCGAGGACCAGCCGCCGTTCCGCCCGACGGAACTCTCGTGATTCGAGCCGCACAGAGCTGAGCCGAATCCCACACAGGACACGCAATCCGCTCTCCAACCAAGTAAGAGGTTAATGTCTGGGCAGAGTTAGGATTCTTACTGTCGTATGTACACATATTCTGTGCTATTGTATGGTGAAGAACGGACCGTGAGTCCGCTATTGTTATTTGCAAGTTCCTGTATTGTGTAGCTAGTTTGTTTTGGTAGAGCCGCCGTGCTCCCCTGTTCCCCGTGTGCGAAACGGTTGATTGCTTCGTATCTGTCCGTGTCTTACGCTCCGGACAGATAAAAGACGATCATCGTGATCCCCACGTGGTGAGTGTGATTCTGCTCCCTCTCTTTCTTTCCTCTCTCCTGAGACCCGTTCCGTGTACCCGACCACACGCACCCGCACATAGATACACGTACACACGCCCCATATAGCTGAACCGGCGGAGAACGTAGTCTAGCTAACTCCGCCATTGCTTCAGCTATTCCGGTGTCGTGCTTGGGGGTTGATCAGGACGCCATCAGCCACGCCTGGTTAAATCACCCGCCATATTCCAGGGCAAGGAGTGGTAGTGACGTAGACCCACTCGTGGGCCGAGTCAGCAATCTTGCCCCTCCCTTTCCTCCTCCTCCTCCTCACACGCTCTCACTCCCTCTTCCCCTGTCCCTTATTTACACACACACACACACACACACACACACACACACACACACACACACACACACACACACACACACACACACACACGTGCCTGCATGTGCGCACCCTATTTACTCGTGTTGTGAACTGTTCTAGCCTAGTGTAGTATAGCATAGTAGTGATAGTACATGAAGTTGACTGTTTGAATATTGTTAAGAAATTAACATATTTGAAATTAAACTTTATTGTGTCGAAATCCACTATTGGTTATCATTATTGCATGTTCATATTGTGCCAAGCTGGTTGCGAGAGCCTGTGCTCGAAGTTACGCCTTCATAGCGAGTGAGACTGTATTTGGTTAAAGTTCCCTGTTCACAGGGTGGTGCCCCGAATTATTATTAATCTTGATTAATAATAAATTTATTCCTTATAATAATTTGTGATTATTATCAATAGTCATCAATTGTCAAATTTTAACCAAGTTTCTCCTCCTCCTCCTCCTCATCATCATCATCTTCCCCTAGCTTCTCCATGTCACTTGAATTCCCATCCATAATCATTTTCAGAGCATCTTCCACTGTGAATTTTTTTGCCATTGAGAAACACATGCACACAAAAACAGATTGTGATTTTATTTGAATTGGTTAGTTTTTAGTGAAAAGCAGTAAGCAAAAAGGAAGTTACAAGCAAATCGTATCATGGCAACACCAAACTAGTCAATCATTATGTTACAGCAAGTTACACATCTAGTTTTTTACTCTAAATGTACCAAATTATGTAATTTAAAAATAAAAAGAATGTATGTTGCTTGATGTTATATATAATGCATGAAATACAATAAAATGACAATTGACTGATTGAGAGTTGCATGACCTTATATACCTGCTGTATCAAATTTGATACGTCATTTTCAACACAGTTTTACTAAAACAGATTATGAAATTTTAAGTATTTTCACATTGAAATCAACCCAGTAACTGTTCCTATTGATGTTTCAGTAAAAATTTTAATGTTTTTCTTACCATAACCTTTTCAAACTTGGCAAAGTTCTTCAAAAAAAACACCTGTGTCCAACTCCTGAGACATGGCAATCGTGTAGTGTCACTGGAAGGCCCTCTAATGAGTGAATTACTGCGCCCTGTTGGATTATCTGTGCACTGTACGTATCTGATTGTATACATCAGGTTTTTCAGGGAAAAAATATCACACTGCTCATGTGGAGGGCTGAAAAACTCATGTATCAAATATTATATGTTTGGCTTTATAGGACTAAAAGGTCATGATATGGCTTGATCCAACCATGCAAGAGGCCAGTGGATAGGGGTCAGGCAGTTCTCTGAGTGCCAGAAATTTTACTTCTCTGGATGGTGACAAGCTTAGCACAAAGGCTCTGTAGTGTTCAGTGTACCACTCACACAGCACTTTCACAGTTAGGAACGACATTTAACTTATTACACACATCTGAATAAATTTCAGTGAACTCTGGTAATCCAACTGATCTGTGGGCAACTATCATGCCATTACTTGATGCATTCTTAGCAAGATGCACTTCAGATGTGCTAGGGATTTTAACTTTATAGCTGCAGCTACTTCTTCCTTCAGTACATCAACTGGAATTGTGGACACACTAGATACATCCAGACAAGATTTACCATAAAATGGTGAGTTTATGTGAAATACAATCATCATTTGATGTTTTGAAGCCAAAGTGAGTGAAGTAACTTGAACTTAAAGTAACTTGTGTGTTTAACAATGTTCTTAAAGAAACTGTGTTTGGATTTAAATTGGATTGTCCAAACAGATAGTGTTGGTACCTCTTTCTGTACTCAACAATTTTGCTTTCAAGGTAAGAGATGGATTCTGTATGCACAGGAGCAACACCTAACTGCACAATATCTTTTAAATCCATCAAAACAAGACATGCTGGCTCATTTTCTGAGACAAGGGGGCCTATTGCAAATGGGAGAAACCTCAGTAAGCTCCAGTTTTCATGAGTGTTGCCACCAATATTTTTCCAACCCAAGAAACTCTGTGGTACAATATGTGGCTTGTTTGTTTTGTCTGACCATTTGTAAGGAAAAGTCAGTATTGACACAGTTGAGGTTCTGATCGTAATCCAGAGCGCAGCCAAGGAACACAGAATGATACTATAATCATCGGGCTTTCCAGTGCTAGAGGGGGAGCAGGGCTTTTATAGTGGCAGGGTGATTGCATGGTGATATGCTCCAGGTGTGTCTCGTCTGCCTGTCGGGAACCAGCCATGCCTCCTGCCCATGCCTGGGAAACAGAAGGAAAACAAGAGGGAGAAGGAAGCCGAAAAGCCAAACAAAAACTGAACCATCACAAGTATAGCTTTATTTAGTTCATCTAATGTAAATAACTTCATTGATATCATTAATGCCAAACAGTGGGCCAGCTCAACGGGCACAATACCCTCAAAAATATCATGAGCTTCATCAGGCGGAAAACCAGAGACAACATGAAAATGAGAAAGAGTTTTGGTAAAAATACATTCCTTCTTAACTCCAAAGTAATGTGTATCCTTCTCACTAGATGATTTTACATGATCTGCATGGTCATCTCTAGTACTAAGGCTGAAAACACCAGAAGCAACACAGTAATTCCTGAAATCAAAACTCTGCTGTGCAAAAGACAGACGTACGTAATCACCAGAAAAATTTTCTATGAACCCTGCAATACTATGCACTCCTAAGTTGCCACAATACTCTGTACTGTACCTTTTAAGAGACTTACCTAACAATGGCACATACACACCATGGTCCTCAAGAATTTTAAGATCTTGAAGAAGGGGTTCTAAGACTGCTTTAAAACCATATGTTTTTACACAACATTCACAACTTTTGCAAAGCACTGCAAGATAAATAGATGACAAAGATGAGTGGGAGCCTGGTGGCAGGTTACCTAGTATCCAGTAAACACCACAAAGCTTGTGTTTTTTTCCAAGAGGTGCCTAGGGGATTGCAGGTCTCGTCCACATAAAGACGCAGTAATATCTGTAACTCCTTTGTATTTAGGAAGCTGTTTTCCTTAAAGTGCAAACCATCTTCAGGGGACCTGAATTCAAGAGATGGATCAAGTTCAATGTCCTGCTGTCCTCTATGATTTTTAATAGTCTTTTCAAGAATGGCCTTATTATTTAAAATTTGCTGCAATGATTTCAGCAGTGGAACATACATAAGGTGCATATGAAAGGTGTGCTTCTTTTTGCAAGTAGGTCAGTAACAGGTTCCACAACACAGAATTTTTCCTCATAAAATTGTTTACGTTGATAAGAAGTACTAAGAGGGACACTGTTTTCAGTTGCTTTTGGAACAGGTTTCGATGAACAAACTGCTGTGGTGATTTCTGTAACTACAGAGTCATCAACTTGTAGGTTGTGATGCTTAAGGATATCAGACACAACACAACTCTAGATAGTGTAACTGATGCTGTGTTTATCAAATAGTAAAGTTCTTGTAAAAAATCAGCAATTGCTGTACCTGGCACGTGGACTAAATATTCCAACTTTAGTAAAGCTGCTGCTCAATAGCACAAAGTGTGTTGTCTTGATCTTGTGAAGAATCAGAAACTTCCTCTAACACACACTCCTTGTGCTGGCTATCAGCAAACAAATCATATACTGGTGGAACTATTGTAGTTGTTTTTACAATACCTGGCAAAAAATCAGCTAATGTGTGAGGTGTGTGTCGGTGACTTTTATGAGACTGAAAGGTTCCATAAATACTGGTTTGAAAATTACAGCCATCAAACATGCAACTTACATTTTCATTTTGTTGATATGAACAAAAAACTCCCTTTCATTAGCTAAATTTTTCCATGCACACAAGTGACAGCTGAAAACAGACAACTCTTTTAGTGCCTGATTATCTTGTGTGGAATGCACTCTATTTTGATGTACGATTAAATCATCCCATGTCTTAAATGTACAGGGACACTTAAAATACGTACATGGATAATGTATGCTGTGTCCAAAATGTGGGTGTTTGAGTTTATAATGGTGAAGTAATTCTGACCTACTTTGCACAGTGACTGAACATCCTTTACACTGCCACATTCACTAGAGAAAGAGAGACAAACAAATGGAAGTTCAGCTCGCTCAAATCTTCATCATAAAAAAGAAATGTAAAAGAAAAATTACAATTACAGACATTTTAGAAGGTGTAGTTTGTCATGCTACTCAGCTTTGACATGAACAATGGAAATAATAGCAATTGTCATATCCACATTCAACCACTGAAACCCAACTGGGCCGAAAACTTCACCCCGAACTCCGTTTTTTGTTCCAAAAACACGGTTGCTTGTGGACAGAACAGTAAAACCGGGAACACATGTTCACGGTTGCAAAATAACCCGGGCTTGTGTGGACAAGGCCTAATTATTAAAAACACTTCTCCAAAATAGTTTCAACAAAAGAACGAACTAGAACCTTAAAGACAGTAAGACTTACAGCAATTATCATTGCTCACAATATTTTTGAAAATAATATCAATATCATCATTATCATCATCATGCTGACAAACCCATTCATTCTTGTTTAAACACATCCAGTAAACCAATAAAAGCAAATGAATAGTAATACTCACCACTACTACAGAGCCTTTGTCACAGCACCCAGAGAAGCATGTAAAATATTGGTCTTGGCTGGAGGATATCTACAGAGTAGAAATAAATCCATGTTAAATAATAACAACAACAACAACAACATCAATAATAGTAAAAGTCAAGTAGGATCTCTGTGGGTGTGTAGACTACATCAACTCAAGGCAGGACATAACTGTAAAAGAGCTATCGTTGATAAAAGGGCAAATCTCCCCCCAAATCAAATCATTCTTATGTTATGTTTTAATGTGTTTTTTTTGCTCATTATAAAGCACATACAAAAAAAGACTGTCCTGGCCATCTGCAATCAATCGTTACTCTTGTTTCTCAGTGGAAAAATTTATTTTCCAACATTTTGATCTGCACTGAACCTGCATTTAGCCTGAACAGACCATAATCACCTCAATACACTGTAAAAATAAAAGGGCTATGAAAACTCAAAATTTCTAGGTAACTGGCTGCAATAGATTTTTGTGTTTTGAGTCCAACTAAAACTATCAAGTTTTGAAGAAAAGTACTTACTACTTAAAAACTACTTACTAAACTTAAGCTAAGAAATTATCTTTTGTTGAGATAACTTATAAATTAACTTACAGATAACAAATTTTGATTTTTTTAAACACTCAAAATTCAGCAGTCTTAACTAATTATTGTTGTTTCAGATAAGTTACCTTTCAAATGCATCAAAACTCAAAATTTTGAGTTGTACTTATAAATACTTAAGTTATGCACTGTAAATTCTAACATGTTGTTTCAACTTAAAAAATATGAGTGAAAGGGCTGCCTTAAAAATCTAAGATAAGTGAAAAGAATTATTTGTCATCTTCATTAAATATTCCTTGTTGTGTAAACATCTGCGTTAGTTTCGTTGATTTAGATTTCATAATTGACTTAACTCCTTCAGGTAAGTTGTTTGAACCTGCAAATCTATCTCAGTTCACTTAAAATGGTGAGTTGTGTAAACCCTTTGTTTAAGTTAAATTGAATTTGATTTGTTAGTTGATTGAACTACTTAAGGTGGTTGTCTAAACTTGTAAATGTATTTCATCTTAATTAAGGTATTAAGTTGAGTAAACCTTTTGTTTCAGTTAAGTTGACTTGGACTTATTAATTGACTGAACTGTTTAGAACTGAACTGTCATTATTTTAATTTGCAAATCTATTTTATCTTAATCAAATGTGTCAGGTAATTTAAATTAAATTAATTAATCTATTTAACATAATCCAAGATTTCTTGAACTTAAATGTCCATTTCAACATAACTAATGTTACCTGTTGTGATAACTTTTTCTTAGTACAATAGATGTCACTGACTGTAATTAATGGCTGTAACAAGTTTGTTTCAAAGAGAAATATGACAAACATCAATTAACATCAAGAAGAGTTGAGATTTCACCAATCGCAAAGTGATTTCACCAATTGTAAAGTGTTATTAATTAATCAAAAAAGAATGAACGATAAGAAGCAATGCAAAGTGTTGATTATATGAGATATTTTGATAAGAATGTGTTGTGATAAATCTATGAAGAAAAATAACCAATCAAGGTAATGATTATGGGTTAAGAGTTGTAATAATGTTTCTCAGTAATAATATGTGAAGTAATGAACAAATGAATGATATATGATCGATGATTTTAACATAGAAACGAATTAATGAAATAACCTAGTAATCAAAATCATGATTGATTTGAATTTCTTGATAATGATGAAATAATCAGTATCATGATTGATCTTTAAATATAGGAATGGATGGCTGTGATTAATTCAATATCTACAGTGATTATGAATTGTTTTGATTTGAAGATAATCGTTAAGTTGAAGTTATAATGTGAACACTGTGAAAGAAATAAGAGGTTCAGTGGGGGTCAAGATGACCTGGGCAAAGCCTGGGTTGCACCAGCCTAGGTTGTGAGGGTCAGAATGACCTAAGAACGGCCCACAGTTACACCACTGAATAAAAAGAGGAAGTGAAAGTATTGCTTAACTGATGTATGTTAGTGTGTATTGGAGAGAGGGGGTTAGGGCACTAGTGTGTATTGGACAAAGAGATGTGGCAAGATAAGGAGAGGAGTATAAAGTACTGAAATGCAGAAGATTCGAGGCTATTCATCGGGGCTATTTCACCAAAGTAAAGCCACGTATGCTGGTTCATCGGGGGCTTATTCGTCGGAGCCTAATCACCGAGACAAGTTTACCGAGACCTGTTCAGGTGTTAGAGGGATAGCCATTGAGAGAAGAGGTTTCCAGTGGATCATCACCATCACTGATCAAAAGGAGAACAGAAGGCGTTTATGAGTCAGCTTGGAGTTGACAAAGATCTTAAGGAAAAGAAGTTTTACCGGATATTGACTCATGAACTCTGAATTGGATTATTAAGCCTCTCTTTCCGTCTCCGCTGCTCATCGGAGAACTTGGACATTCTGGACTTCGGTTGAGCCTTGGACGGGGCTGCCGTTTACCTAGGATAATGTCTGGTTTCTGAGCAAGGATTGGAAACAGGACGATAGCAATGGCCATGCAGTCGACCACTCTCTCTCTCTCCTAAATAATTATGATTTCAAGGTTACAGTAAGTTTAAGTTTGAGATTTGGTTTATTATTTTAGTAAGATGTATTAATCAAAATTCACGCCACCCACTCTGGGAAATGGAGCTGAGTGGACTGATGCTGTGGAAGGCTTCTGTTACCAAAGTTACAGTGTTTTCATCAATGTTTCATCAATCAACTGCGCTGCCTTAAGACCTTTTTACTGTATACTCACTGATTATTTCTTGAGTGGCAAATTTGGAAACATGCAGGACTGCTTGCATTCACAGAAGTAATGATGCAAGCCTTTTCTGAATTTTTTGGTCATGGTACTCTGTCAGTGCCATGTGACTCTGATTCAGCTGTTTCACTTTCTGACAATTCACATTCTTGTACAGTGATCTCTGTCTTTAAGTATTATGTGTATTAGTAAGTACTATGTGGGTGACAACGAGATTTATGTGATGTAAAACTAGAGAAAATGTTTGATTTGAAAAGACAGTGATTAAAAGGATAGGTGACAGTCTCCCTATTCCTCAGGTGCTTCCCAAGATGAGCAATATATTGTTTTAGGCTGACAGCATCTTCAAAGTCACACAACAAGCATTTTACTTTAAAGCCAACAAGTCCACTACTCCATTCTATGAGCCCATGATCTCTCAAGTAGACCTGCAAGGATTTTTTAGATCTGAAATACTGTGCACAGTCTTTGTATATGCAGGGTAGTGGACAGTTTCTTTCATATTGTCTGTGGCTACTTTGGTAATGTTCAATGATTCTGTTACGATTTCCACAAAAAAAGTACAAAGTTTACAAGTCCACTTCATTCAACATAAAAAACAAAGGGTAGAAGAAAAAGGCACAGTTGTCATCATTGTAGACCTGTGGAAAAAAGATTATACAAAAAAAAGTTATGAATGCTATTAGAATCCTAAGCCCTCCCCCCACATTTCCTGTTATTACTACTCAAAGAGAATTCAGATTATCTGAAATGTGGTTATATCAGTGTATTACCTTTCATAGATGGCGTGCAGCAGAGCTCATTATAGAGAAGCAGCAGGAGAACTGGTACAGGAAGCTCCACAATGTACCGCTGTGGACAGTATGAAACAAAATTTATTTAAAATATATCTAAAGAAATTAAGTTTCCTTGAGAAATTAACCTTGAGAAATTAAAATTCAACATGTTAACAACAGTAAAATATTAACGACTTCATACCTATGAAATATTCCTCACCACTTTTTTTTCTTTTCCCTTTTTTCCATTAGTGCGTCCAAAGCAGCACAAACATCTGGCATTTACTATGTGCGTGACTAGTTGGTTAAATGGTGCTTAACTTGCTAGTCAGTACCAGAAATCCAAGTCGGTTAACCTAATTATTATTTTATCAATGACCACGTTGGTTAGCTGTTGTGTCTAAGATGCAGCCAGCCACCACAGGGATTCAGACCAGCAGATGACAACCCCCTTCGCCCCATGCTAAGGCCCTTGTGCGATGTTAACCCAGTGAAGGTGGAAAGTGGGACAGATGACAACTCATAACCAACACAGTTTAGCAGTATTCTTATCTAGAAAATGATAATCAGGTTGTATGTACCCTGTGTCAGAAGAAACTGGAATATCACCACTCAACCGAAACAATGTGTATCCACATTCAGCACAGGCATGTAAACTTTATGTAGCAAGAAAAGAGGGCTGCTGATGCTATAGCATGCTAACCTTAGCCACACTCTACAAACACACAATGTGATTAACAGTTTAAAACGACTTTTAATACACACAGCATTTTTTCAGATGTTTTAAGTCTTATTAAATAAATTTTGCTCAATTATTTTGTTTAAATTTATTTTATTTTTTTTTTAGACTAGTTTACCAGACATTCAAACTGTAAAATATTATCATAATCATGTGTTATCATAGGACATTTATTCTACATATTTAAACCCCAGCTATAGCAGAGTCTTAACGCCCCTACACACACCTCTTCTGCAAAAATAAACCACAGCTCTGTATAACAACATGATAGGATTTACTGTTGCTGAGCTAAATGACAGTTTATCTAGCTACGAAGCCCTGATCCTGTCACAACAGCTAAACTAACGTTAGCATTGTATTTAGCTTAACGGTAGCTCGTAAACTCTGCCTAATCACAAGCCTCGTAGCCCGATCTGACTACTGACATTTCGCCAAGCAATACTCTTCCTGTCGAGATTGTGGTATGATTTTAATGTGGTGTTATTGAGTTTGGGGAACTTGGAAACGCAGAGAATGAGTTGTTGTTCCATTTTCTCTCCCTCCTCTGTTTGTATGTGTCGTTTCTGGCTATGTCACATTCAGCGGTTATCTCATTGGTTGCGCTTTGAAAGGTCAGCGGCAAACGAGGTCAAAGTTCAAATAATTTGAACTCTGGGCGCAGCGGTGGGCGGCAGATCCGAGCGGTGCGCCACGCCGAGGGTAGCGGTGCCCCTAGGTCGGTCGCCACCGCTCTCTCCCTAGGAAAATACTGGGACAGCCAGTGCAAAGCGTTTTTTTACCGCTGATCGTGTGTAGGGGCCTTAGGTATTATTTTTCTATTTTTATTTTGTCATTTCAAAAGAAATGGATGGCCGCGACGTACACAGACCCTGACCGACTCGGTGCATTATGCATAATTTTTTTCCACACCTGTCCCCCTCCCTACCCCACCCTACCCCACCCCACAACTAGCTCTGTGCCACTTTCTCAACTTGGTCTAAAAAAACAAACTCACAAAAATCCTTATTTATTTATAAAACAGAAAAACACAACAGTAGGCTACCTTCCGAGTTCAAGTTTCTCTCATGCACTTACCAAGGACTAAAGTTACGCTACGTAGCTTATTTATCGTTACCATGTTAAACCACCACAAAACATATCTAAACTCGACAGAAAAACAAAAGAAAACTCACCAAAAACGTCTTGACTCATTTTTCCACTGCTCCCGCATTCACTGTCTGTGGTGTGGTTCGAATAAATCCAGAATTCACCGAGTAAAATAGGTGTTAAAATAGCATCAACTCAAAAACGAAATGTCGCCCTCAGGTTCTGCCTGACCACGCACATGCTCTGTCACTGCTCGATTTCCAGTATGGCCCGTGTGCGCATGCGTGAACGCGCTGCCATACTGTATGGCAACGCTTAGACAAACTTCATTCTTTCACTGCCCATATTTGGGAGCTGACTTTGCAGTACAAAGCACTGAAACACATGACAGAGAAAACATCAGTCTTCTGTACACAATTAATAATATTATATATATAATATTATACTACCAGAAGAGGCCTCTTAGTGATTTTATCTTATGCTATGTTGATTTTTCTTTTTTTTAAAAAAATCTTTTTTATTTTTCTGTTTGACTTACCTGGCTGTCCCCACTTTTTTTCTCATTTCTATGTTATCAGACAAAAGTGATCGTACACCAACACAGAGCTTAACAATATACATTTGACACACAATGATTGACTAATTACACATCTCATTATTATACAGGCCAGAGAATGCAGTCTATTCATTGCACTTATTGCTTATTAGATTCCACTACATTAGACTCAACTTACCATAATTGTGCAGGGGACAATTATTTATATTTAGTTTATTATATTTAGTAGTACAGGTAAGTGACGGGATGAAGTTTGTCCAGGTCGAGTTGTCATACAAGATGTTGGCCGCGGTACCGCAAATCGGGCAGCTTTGGAAATTGGGCAGTGACATGCTCTCCTCCGCAGCTACCCATAATGCATTTCACAAAAACATGATGACGCAAGCGTTTTATCCCGGCACTGCCTCCAAAGTCAAGTTGACATACATTATTCATTCAGCTGGACTTGAATCTTTAATTTAGCATTTATTTTGTAGTTGAAACATTTTCAACTAGTAATTTCATGTTATTATAACAACCTCAGAAATTATTTGTTCTACTGACTTAGGATAATATGTTGAAATAACAAACATGCAAAAACACAATTTACAGTGTGTTCTCTGACAGGTTCTTTACAACAGTCAACCTCCTCACCACCCTGATGACAAAAGGGCTGACAGGAACTGGAACCCTCATGAATAACATGGTTCTAAAGGAGTGTAAGATCATAGGGGATAAGCCCTTCAAAAAGAAAGAAAAAGGGACATCAGAGATGGTAGTTAGACGAACCCTTGACCTTTCTGTCATAAAGTGGTTGGACAACAAGCCAGTTGTCGTGGCATCCTCTGCCAATGGCATTGAACCTCAGGACATGCGCAGAAGATGGTCCAAAAAAGACAAAAGGTTTGTCCAGGTGTCAAGGCCACTGCAACACCAACATGGGTGGTGTGGACTTGGTTGACCGAATGTTGAGTTTCTACAGGATGGCCTCTTGCACTCGGAAATGGACAGTGTGTGCAGTATTCCACTTTTTTGACCTGGCAATCACCAACTCATGGCTTCAGCATAAGAGTGACTGCCAGTTTCTGGGGAAGAAACCACTGAAGTTTCTTGACTTCAAACCGCTCCTTGGTGAAGAGTTGATTACCCGGGCTCAAGCAGGAATTGCAAGTGACAGTGCAGATGACTACACTCATCCACATCAAAAGTGGATGAGTGCATGTGTTCGTCCACCATCTCTGGAAGATGGTGGACGAAACACATGCATCAAGGTGTCGCAGATCCAGCTGCAAGAGCAAAACATATGTGATGTGCACGAAGTGCAAAGTATTCCTTTGTGTCTTTCACTCTGAGCTCAGAGAGAGACTTATTGCACACAAATATCACAGTTCTTGGAAAGTGAAAAAGAAGGAGAAGCAGAAGAAGCAGAAAAAGAAGCGGATGATTTCAGTTCAGTCAAGACTTCGACATGGACCAGGTATGAATATTAATACTTTCAAACAATTTTAATGTCTGTTTTGGAGGGGGGGGGGGGGGTGATTACCTTGTCAGCTAGCTTAATTAGCTCATCAGTTATCTTAAATAGCTTGTTAGATGGCTTCCCCCTAAACTAACTTTAATATTAGCGCTTATACTGACAGAACTTCCAGAGTGACTGTTGTGTACTAGTTCAGTAAAACATTAAATGCAACATCCAGCAAATATGCAGGAGTACCAATAGTGCAAGTACTGTACACTGCACACAAACAACAAAAAGATGCAGACTTTTGTAGACAAACATGTTAAAAGAGTCCAAACCAGAACACAGTCAAAAATCCTGAGCTTAGTAACACCATTACAAACATATGGTACAAATATGCAAATATGCAGGAGGATGGAATCTCTACCAAGACGCAAGTACACTGCACAAAAACCAAAATATGCAGACTGATAGATTGATCCTAAAAACATCCTGGTTTCAAGAACCATGTTAAAACAGTCTAAGCTACAGCACAGTTCAGAAACATTGTAATAACAATCCTGAGATTAGAAACACCATTAGAAATAGTGCAAATATGCAGGAGAATGAAATCTCTATCTACCAACACAGGTGCAAGTACACTGCACACAAAGAAAAAGATGCAGACTGATAGACTGATCCTAAAAACATCCTGGTTTCAAGAAACATGTTAAAACAGTCTACTACAACACAGTTCAGAAACACTGTAACAACAATCCTGAGCTTAGTAACACTAGACATTAGCCATTACTTATACATGGCAGTTTTAGCTTCAGATGATTGTTTTTTTTCCAGCTAATGTTAACATTTTTACCCGAGTGGAAAAAAAAGGCCCATCTTGCTAGAACTGTAGGAAATAATCTTGACAGGGATGAGTCCTTTGCTTGCAAAACATGTCCAAAAGCCAGCCATAATAACTACAAATTAACAAACTTGAATGTAACATAAATTGAATGTAACGTAAATAAAAAAGATGGGCTTGTGACCAGGGCTTGTTGTTGTCAGGCTTCTTACAGCAAGAGCTTTGTTTTCAGGCTCCGCACACGCTGTGAACAAGAGGTAGTAAGCTCCATGAAGATGTGCTGCACCGTTTCAAACGTATATCTGAGATGTCTTGGGAACTCAATGTTCAATGCATAAAGTAGGCCAAAAAGGTAAGCAAAGGCAGTAGGAAGGTCTGGAATGTCTTCAAGCACAATGGTCTCCTCCAACACCACGGCAATGCTGTTAACATTTCGAAGCAAGGCCGGTGCACCATCATCCACGAACACAGTGAGCAATCCCATTTGGATCCCTTTTATTGGTTTATCTTCTGGATCAGTGTCCTGTGAAAAGCAGAAATCCAGCAAAATTCAATATAAACATTGACATTGATAACACTTAAATCAAACACCCCATGTCAGGGGGTAATTTTAAATTTGTGTATATGTAAAAGGATATTATTTTTTATGTATGCATATAAGTCTGTCCCTGCTGGAAGTGATGTAAATCACGAAAATGAAGCCTTTTTATAAACAATCAGTGGATCGATGGATTAGTGCATACATGTTATGATGTGGTTATTTGTGTAGTCTTATTTGTCCTAAACAAGAGATTACAGTTTACGGGATGCGTTTTTGTCGCCGACTCCACCGCCAACAAGATGACAGCTGTGACACCGGGTCCGAGGCTCTGATCGCAGGTTTGGTTTTCAGCAGCAGTGTGGAGGGCAGAGAGCCTCCACTCTCGCTGTAACAAGCTACAAGTCATATCTAACATCAGAATTAGCCCGAAGCTGTTGGTAAAAATGAAACATAAGGTAAATATCCTAAATAGTTCTTCTCTGTGCTACTCCGATCACAGCGGCATACCCAGCAACGGTGTGTTACACTTAGCAACGGTCTGGAAACTGACTGCAGGAATTATCTTTCTGTTGTTGTTGTTGCCTATCTTGATCAATAGATGGTAGGTAGGCTGGTAATTCTCCATATTCAGCCTTTAATTAAGCAGCTTTGGGGTGGTAGTGCTGGTTAAATAAATGACTTGTAACTTGTTCCAGGGAGAATGGAGGCTCTCTGCCTTCCACCTACAGTGTTTCGGCTGAAAATCAACTTTGTAAGATCAGAGCCTCCGACTGATCTTGCTCTCATCTCAGCGGCACCACAACACGAACGAGTAATCCCTAATATCTTGTTTATGATGGATAGGACTACACAAATACACACATTGTAACACATCAATGATACATAATGTTATCCACAGTCCATGGATTGATTTCTCACCAACTTTGTTGAAAACAAATGCACATGGAGGAGAGGAGGGTTAGCGATAAAGAGGAGAAGCAAGTGAATGAAGTCCACAGTCTACCGATGAATGAAGTACCACTATATTTCAGCATTTATAGATTTATAAGGGACATTGCTACAATAACACTGTTTGTACAGTTTGATTTCTGCTTCTGCTCAGGTCATGTGTGTTCAGATGATGGTCAGCGGCACCACAGCCATTCAGGTGTGAATTGCTCAGAGCAGACAGAGCCCTTGTTAAATGCTCTGTTGGTGATGAAAACAGTTTTTTGGGAGCTACAATCCAGGGTGTGGATATTTCATCTTTTCTATATTCTAAAGCAATATGGCATAGAGAATTATACATAATATGTGCATGATAATTAATGTGCAATCATGGTTAACCCCCCAAAAAACCAAAACAGGATTCTGTACTTACCAGGCATTTCAGGAAAAGCTTCTCTGAAGTGTCACGGAGAAAAAGATGTAGACCTTCTAGACATACTCTGCTTCGATGCATTGTAATGTCAGATGTCTGGAAATTGGACAAAGGAAAGACATAGGACATTTGGTTAAAAACAGTGCAGCTAAGATTTATTCGTCACTAGTTTAACATTATGTCTTATAATAAAAAAATATAAATAATAAAGAATAATAAAAATTCCCCAAACATGAAAATCTAAGTTGAAACTTAAATCAGGGTCTGTTACAACTATACAGAACAATGACATGTTGTTAAAACTATTCAACATCACTCTGTTAAGCTTTAGCATTAGCTAAAGAAACCTCAACCACCAAAGTGTAATCAATAATTGGGTTCAAGCCTAACTCTAACCCCCTCCCTCTCTTTTGGAACCAGCTGGCCAGAGGCAGACACTCTCTCCACTTTTCAGAACCATCTTTAAACCTTCCTCTGTGAGCTTTTCATAAGGGCTGGTTCAGGTAACCCTGTACCATGATTAAAAATAAATTATGTTTATTACATGGATTCACTTGATCATCAAGAACATCCAAGAGGTTCTCTATATCTTGTCCAAAGGCCCCTTTCCTGGCACGGTACATTTTGAGTAGTTGAGGACAATAGGTGTCTAGGGCTGCTCTAAATGTCCCCAACAGTTCCTTGGTAGTTACACGATAGAACTCACTGCAAATCTGTGGAGCATGAAAGAAACAAGCAAACAAACAAAAAAACAGCATATATAAATCCCCAAAAAATAGCTAGCAACTTTTCAACTTTTCACACGCATGCTTTCTTACCTGTTCCTTAAGAAACAGGCCAGGCCATCTCGCCTGGATTTCCGTGACCATGGGCTACACCTCAATAATCTCCTTTCTCCTGAGGGAAAATGTGAGTTCCATCTTCTGACTGATAAGTTCCATTTCTTTCCACTTCTTTTTGGTTTCATCCACCAGAACACATCTTTCATCCTATAGAGTGTCATCATCAAAGTTTTCTGGATGATCAGGCATATGATTGATTTCACCTTGCTTTGGTTTTTTCAAGACAAAGCAATCTTCATCAGGAACTTCTGACCGTCCTCTTCTCCTGTTTACACTGACCTCATGACAACCAGTCTGTTGGAGATTTGCTTGGTAATTCCCAAGCTTCTACTTTATGCTTGTTGTCCAGCCATCATATCCTGTTCCTCTTCCAGGCTCCTTGAGGCATGGATATTTGTAGAGAAGTTCAGAAGCAACTGCTTCAATTTGACTTTTATCAGGATAAGCTTTCAGAGCAAACATGACTTGTGCCAGCTTTTCTAGAATTTCCATTTTTACATCTCTTGTTAGACTCAGACCTTTCCCAGTTTTTTTAAATTCCTCATTTCCCTTACGCAGCTTTAAGTCTACATCATATACAAATGAAGGAACTGGAAAAGGAGAAGGACGCTCTGAAGCACTTCTCAAAATGGTCTGAATAACAGAGGATGTGCTGTGGGACGAGGCAGGCGAACTGATACTGGCTGTATCAAGAGAAGAGATGGATGCTTGACTTGGTGTTTGTAATTCATCATCACTATTCCAAACAATGTGCAACACAGCCTTTTCTGCAGGCAACTCTGCCATGTCTATTAAGTTGCAGAGTGCAGTCTCAAAGTCTGGATCCTCATATTGTGAAATCACCTTCCAGTTCAAGTTTTTCCCATAGCACATCAAGTAGTTGTTCCACAGATTCATGGTGATTAGTCAACTGAACTTTCCTAATGAGCTTGGGGTTGATATTTACACGTAGCAACAAAGCCTGTGAAGACAAAGAAAAACATTTTATACACAAGCATGGTCAAACAATAATTCTTGGATCATACACATCTATACGCATCTATAGTGCATACCATTGGATTCAATGTAGTAGACACGCTCTTGGGGTTACCATCAATTTTCCAGCAACTTGGTATACAGTTAGTGGCTGGTAGTCATTCAAGTCCTCAGGATCCAGGATTTCGATATCACACAGCCAGTGTCAATGATTTCGTGACCTGTAGTGTTGTGTTCTGAAATTTGTTCCTACCTAAAATTTCTTCCTACCCTAGTAGTGAAATTTATAGCCATATCTGATATTTGGTCCTACCTTGTGAAAACATCCTACCAACACATATCTTTTTACCTCTGTGTTCAGGGTGGTAGCACACTATTATAGACATCAAACCCCCATAAATACCTGCTTCCCTCTGTGTTCAGGGTGGTAGCACATTATTATACACATCAGATCCCCATGAATACCTACTTATCTCAGAGTTTAGGGTGGTGGCACATTATTACAAACATCAAAACCTTGTAAATATCTGCTCCTTCTGGGTTCTGGCAAATTATTACAGACTACACAGAAAAGCCATATAAATATCTGTTCTCTCAGGGTTTAGGGTAGCACTTTATGTAATTTTTTACATTTACATTTGAAAACAGCCTCTGAAACCAGAGGGAATGTAAAAAATGTTACCCAATGCAGCATACTGTAAAAGACAAAATAATCAAGCTCAATGTAGGATTTTTCAGCAAACTTTTTTTTAAATTTTAGAAATGATAACAAAGACGAGTTTTTTTTTTTTTTTATCGATACTTCAGTAATGAACATGCTATGTCCATTCTGTGTGCAAGGATGGCTTCAGGAGTTGTCTGTACATTACAAATTCCACTGAGAAGGTATTCTTCGGTGTACTGTAAATGAATTATGAATGTAATTATATGATTGATTTGGCATGTTATCTACATAATACCACATATTGTTCCAGTACATGATCTTTATTATTAAATACTATTAGCTAAATCTAAAGCTACTGAATTTTCTACCTGTTTATCTGTGTCAGTGTGTTCTGTTGGCATTTTGACACAAAACTAAATAACAGAAGGCCTTTCAGACTGTGGATTTTTTGAAGGCAGAGGGCAGATTTCAGGGGACACATCAGATGTCTTTCTGTTGTCAACCTTACTAGGCACAGGGCCAGTCTGGTCTCGTACATCTGTAGTTGCGCTTCTTCTATAGGGTTTTATGTGGTTAATGTTGTATTTGTTTTTTATTGTAGCTCCTTGGGATGTACTTAGCGTAACATGTATCATATAAGGGCCAGAGAAATCCGCTTCAATCCTGCCTCCCTTCCTTCCATGCTTCCTCATATTACAAAGAAGTACCTCATCACCAATGCTGTATTTTAATTTTTTGTACTTCTTCATTACTTTTCTTGAATATGCCTCCTTCTGTTTCTCTTGGGACTTTCTAATGTTTTCCTCAGCCTGTTTTTTAACTGCTGTCATTTCTTTTGTTTTTTGCTCCACTACTTCACTGTACTTTTCTTCTGCAGGGACAATATCTGAAAGCTATAATTAAAACAATTCCATACAATGTAATTAATTACTGGCACAAAAGAAAATTAAACTAAACAACCGTATTTTATAGTTTATGGTTTACACTCAACTCCTGTTCATAACACCATTTAAGAACCCTGCTGCCACTCTTAGGTGACCAAGCATTGCCTCTGAAGGTCTTCTTTTTTTGCAGTTTCCACTTTGACTACCAAAAGCAAACCCACAGAAAAGAAACCACAGAAGCAACCCCCTAATAGCACTGACAAAATAACAGTTTTAAGCAGAAAGTCAAAGCACTGAGTGGCCATATCATAATACTTACCGGCATTTCAGCAGGTATCTCTGATGGAAATACTGCTTCTCGACCATACATCAAAAAAAAAGGAGAGTACTTTGTGGTTGTGTGAATTTTGGACCGCAGAGAAAACAAAGTTGCCTCAAGGTAAATGTCCCAGTCATTTTGTTGGTCATTAACCAGTTTCTTGAGGGCTCTAAAATGAAATCATAATTATGAAAAACAGCAATAATACAATATTATTGCAATAAAAAATGTGATGACTTGCACATCCTATAAAAGTACCTTTTGATATTGTCATTTGTTTTTTCATCCAGACCATTTGTTTGTGGATGATATGCGGCTGTCACACTTCTCTCAATGCAGAGCAACTCACAAAGTCTGTTGTTAAGCTTTAAAAAAGAAGAAAAAAGTAAAGATTAAACTTATTACCTGACATTATTGGTTGATTCACATTAACAAGGCAATTGTCAACTGTTGATACACAACTGTGCTTAAGTTTTGAATGCTTCTTATTTAAATGTACATACGTCATTAACAAACTCCCTTCCCTGGTCAGATAGAATGCGCTTTGGGCAGCCATGCCTGTATATAATACTGCAAATACATCTTGCAACTTCTGCAGCTGATTTGGACTTGAGTGGAAAAGCTTCCACCCACTTGGAAAAAAAATCAGTAGCTGTCAAAATGTATTGACAGCCACTGACAGTTTTTGGTAGTGGTCCAGTAAGGTCGATCCTGATCAAATCCCACACACCGGAGACCTTAAAAAAAAAAGTATGAACATCTTGTTCATATTCACAAATTTAAATGTAGGGTTTATTTACAAGTTCATGGTCCTTTTTTCAGTAATTCATATAAATGTAATTTCTTTCAGCTGGTTAGGGTAACCATAACACTAACCTCCTCAGACAAGTACATATGGAGAATGTGATTTCACGCTATTGTTATCTACTGTATAGTGCTGCATAAGTACTAATATGCATTTACCTTTATTGGCTGTAACTCCCCCACTGCAGTCAATGGTTTTCCCACTTTTTGGCACATGTCACATTCTAAGATCTTGAAAATATATAAACTACATTATTGACAATTTGTGTTAACTTGACTAAAAAGCATAGTCAGTTTATTGAAAAAAAAAAAAAAACATACCCAATTTTTTATGTCAACAGACATCCCATGCCAGTAAAACCTGGTAGAGATGGCTGTCCAGGTTTTCAGGATGCCAGTGTGACCTCCCATGGGTGATGAATGAAACTCATTGAAGAGTCTCCTGGCTTCCTCCTTGGTTTTCACAGCCTTCTTATTTCCAATCCAGAGATCGCCATCTGTTAACGAGACATTACTTTAATAATGCTTTATCACCACATACAGTATTCTAAATAACATGCATCATAGACCTGTGATACTAACCCCTTACTCTGAATTTGGAGGCATATCTTCTGAGGTTTTGCCTCTGACTTTTCCCATACCCCGAGGGGTATGTGCCTTCAGTCAGAAGAGCATGCACCTCAAGCCATTTTCTTTCCATTTCTGTAAAGTAAGGTTAAAATGAGATGCAGCACGTAGAAGCAAATTAATGTTTTACATGACATTAAATGAATTCTAAACTTATATAATGCTTATTTTTAAAATAATAGAAAAAATAGAAAACTTTTTTTCTGTAAGAAAACAATGGTCATGGCCCACGATTGAATTGCCCACGCGTCCAAACTTATTTGCCGACCCCTGCTGTAGGCTAACATCTTAGAGACTGTAAACGAGCCTATGCAATACTGCAAACCCACCGCTTACTTAGTAAGGTAGGCTACTGAGCAAGTTTTAAAACAGCTGGAAAATCACAGAGCTATTAGACATTTGAATTGCATACACTCAAACAGTCATATAATGTCATATAAATCATGTCTTGTAAACTAGCTTAGGCTAATGTATTGTAAAGATGTATTTCGTCTCGCAAACTATGACTATGAAATGAAAATGACTACATGAAAATGACTACATGAAAATGACGATGCTATTCAAACTGCATTCAGACACAATCTCATGCACGTGGCAAGTTGAAATTATTTGACTGTCAAGCCTATGCATTGAATAGGCTACTGGTCATATAAAGTATTAAAATACAAGAAACTAATCTTGTATAATAGCAGCAGAAAATTATATCCGCATGGGATGTCGCAACATGGTACCGGTAGAAAGTGAGCTCAGTGTGTCCTTGTGCTCCCCAATGCCCGCTCATACTAGGCTGTGTTTATTTAACAATGGTCAAGTTACTTGAATATTTAAACGAGTCCTTCACATTTAATTTTAATACATGATTTATGCATTGAAAGAACTCTCTTCAGAGACACTTCTTCGGACCCCAATGCTAAAAGTAAAGTATATAATAAAGTATAATCTGCACGCGTGAACCCCGACTTTTAGTACCATATTGAGGAAAAATACTAACCTTCAGAGTAAAAAGTGTCCATCACGAAGAGATGTAGGCAGCACGTGGAAACAGTGTGGTTGTGGTGGAACCCCTGCAGATATGCACTGGAGACCCCAGTTCTTGTTCTCTAGAACTTGTCCTGACCTCAAATGCACAGTTTTGAGGTTTGCTAACTCAGACTATTAAGTTAGACCAACTTAAGCCAAGAAACGTGAAAAAGCTAGTTTAAATAAATATGTTGATTAGTAACACAACTCAATGTTTTTTGTTTAGTTAGCTAAAAAAATATGGTAAGGCCAGCAACTTGAAGTTTTCATTTTTGGAGTGTAGTGGAAGCAGCTGAACATAAGCTAAAGTACACTGCTGGACCTCAGCAGGCAGTATTAATAAGATACCTGCTTTCTTCTAGTCAGTTTACCTTCCATTTTGTTACTGCAGCCACGTTTCACCAAAGCCAATGTCACCATTACCCATCCCCCACACTCAGGGCAGTTGCTAGGAATTCTGGGCCCACTGAAAGAATATTGGCGTGGGCCCCTCTACCCCATTCATTGCCACTTTTTTTACAACTGTGTATTATTAAGTTTTTCTTTGTTTTTCTGTTGGTGCCTGATGTATAATCACTCTACAATGAGTTAGTGTATTATTATGTAAATGATTCCCATTTCTCTGATTTGCAACATGTTATTACACCTCTGATTGCATACATCTTGAATAAACCACTCAACAAATAGGTACTGGGTATTTTGTTGTATTTATTAACAATCAAGCACTGATATGTAAAAATAATAATAAAAAAACTCAAAGTGTCCTGGCTCAAGATAGTCCACAAAGTGAAGCCCAAGGTAGATATGTAGCATTTAACTTAAATGTGCAGGTAAAACCAACAGCACATGAAATACTTTGTTAGAAAATAAATATCAAAAACAACAATAAACCTCAAACTGACTTGTTTGTTCACAGCTTAACTAGCTTGCATGGTGCAATATCCCTGTCAGTCTGATCAGAAAGCCCAACGCCGAGCCTTTTTGTTGGCAAATTCACTGATGAGGTCTTTGAAGTCTAACTGTCGGCTTCGCTGACTTTCAGTTGAAAGTCTAGCAAGGCTATTTAGCCTCTCTTGGGTTGTTGTGGATCTGAGATAGTTTTTAACTAGTTTCAGTTTGCTAAATGCCCTTTCTCCACCTGCCACAGTCACAGGTAAAGTGCAGAAGATTCGGATGGCAACACATACTTCACCAAAAAAGCTCTGGAGCTGAAGTTTATAGATGGAATCCAGCAGTTCAAGGGGGGAATGGCAGTCTGAAAATGTGGCACTATAGACAGACCTCAAATGTTGCACTTCACTTTCAAAATGCTACTAAGATCCTGTTTGTATTTGCTTGTTAATGGATGGCAAACGTTACGTTTCATGGGAAAACTGATGAAGAATACACAAAATCTAAATGGGCTTATGTAGTAGGCTACCATAGCTCTGCCATTGTATGTGGAGGGCAAGCTGAATAATGTCACCCTTGTCAGGCAAAAAATATTTTTAAACCATCCAAAAGTCAGTGTAAACTGTCCAAAATTCTAAATTGTCTTTTTGTTATTGTCAGCTATTATGGTGTATTTTATTTTGTATCGCTGTGAAAACAACAACAAATCTTTCTAAAGTTTTTGTATTTGCAAACATCCCACCAATGGCTAACACATTTTTACAAGACCACGCACACATCATGATAACGTTATTGACCTTCGCCTAATGCTCATAATTACTGAGTAGAACTTGAATGTGTCATAATACAATTCAATGTAGCCTCGTAACTGAGCAGGTGCTTGGAGCTTACTGGAACATGAACAAGTAGGCGCCCTCGGTAGTTTTACTCTCACCATTCTTAGAAAAAAAAAATTATGTCCTGGGCCCCTGCTCTGTTGCTCCTAGCCTTGCCCCCCCCCCTCAAGCCTTTTCTGGTGTCCAGATTTGTGTTTTTTCTGGGCCATCATCTTGATCTCCCTCACTCCCTACTGGAGTTCACTCACGCTCAATTTGAACCACAGCGTGGACCAAACCATTTTTAAGAAGGGGCCAAGGGGGTTATTGAAATTATTAAAATTAAAATATCCTCCTGAGACCCAGCCTATTCATTTGTGTCCTCTGTGCTGTGCTTTTGGTCTTTGGTCAATATCTTTCGACCTGTATAAGGTACTTGAATAAAGTGTGCTCTGTAGAGGACATCCTGGCCTTTCCAATGATATCTCATTTGTGGGTTGGATGAGTGAAACTCTTTTTTCATGCTGAGACAAAATGGAGAAAGGAGCAAAATGCAAATGCCAGGAAAAAAGAAAAGGTAAGTCAAATATTGTTAAGATATTAGTTTTTAACAATGGTAATTTTATATTTTCTTTTTCATGAACATGTCAGGAATCATAAATTGGAGTCAGTGTTCAGTTAAATATTTTGTTGGGAAAAATAATGGCAATTTGGGTTAGCTAAGAGCTAACTAGCTTGCTAATTCTTTTTTTACATTCCAAATTTTTCCCCAAAACACATTTTTTGGGGGGGTAATAAGCATGTTGGCTGTATTTTCTATTTAAAGTAATTAAAGTAACAAATAAATTGTTGTTTATATCTATATTTCATTCAACCTTTTTAATTTTAACACTATTGTAGGAGACAGAACCGAGGCAGAGAGAATTTTGTACCGTATAGTTGATGGACATTCAGATCTGGAATTGTCAGATGAGGAAAATGCTAGTGATGAGCTTTTTACTGCTGGAGAAGAGAGGGAAAGCTCAGAGGAAGATACAGGAGGAGACACAGATGAACAGGAAAACTGTCGTCCTTTGTGGACCACGTCCAACACATTCCAACCTGTGCTACCCAGGCCTCCTGACTGTCAAAAGGATGCCATAATTCATAATTCATAGAGCCCAATTGAGTACTTTTCACAGTACATTGATGACACCTGTACAGTGGACATGCTGTAAAATCTAAAATAAAAATATTTTAATAAAATTCTAAATTGTGAGTTGTTGTTTTAGGTCCAAAGAGGCAGGAAATCACAAAAAAATAAATTGAAGGATATTTCCTTGGTTCTCAGGAGGATATTGTGTGACTGTGGCATTATTTTAGCTTGGATTCATTACTATGAATATACACTGCTCAAAAAAATAAAGGTGACACTTAAACAACACAACGTAACTCCAAGTCAATCACACTTCTGTGAAATCAAACTGCCCACTTAGGAAGCAACACTGACAATCAATTTCACATGCTGTTGTGCAAATGCAATAGACAACAGGTGGAGATTATAGGCAATTAGGCAAGACACCCCCAATAGTGGTTCTGCATGTGGTGACCACAGACCACTTCTCAGTTCCTATGCTTTCTGGCTGATGTTTTAGTCACTTTTGAATGCTGGCAGTGCTTTCACTCTAGTGGTAGCATGAGACAGTGTCTACAACCCACACAAGTGGCTCAGGTAGTGCAGCTCATCCAGGATGGCACATCAATGCCAGCTGTGGCAAGAAGGTTTGCTGTGTCTGTCAGCGTAGTGTCCAGAGCATGGAGGTGCTACTAGGAGACAGGCCAGTACATCAGGAGATGTGGAGGAAGCCGCAGGAGGGCAACAACCCAGCAGCAGGACCGCTACCTCTGCTTTTGTGCAAGGAGGAACAGAGGAGCACTGCCAGAGCCCTGAAAAATGACCTCCAGCAGGCCACAAATGTGCATGTGTCTGCTCAAACGGTCAGTCAGACTCCATGAGGGTGGTATGAGGGCCCAACGTCCACAGGTGGGGGTTACAAGGTTACAAGGTTACAAGGTTACAAGGTTCTTTATTGTCATGTGCACAATAATTACAGGAGTAGTCATTGTCAATGAAATTCTTGGGTCTCAGGCTCCTTCGGCATTGCAATATAGAGAACAAAGATTAAAAGGAAAGAAAGAGTAAAATAAAAAAATAAACACAGTAGTGCAAGTAAACACAAGTAGTGCAAATAAACAAATAAAAAACAAAAATAAATATTAGACAATAAACATAAGTAGTAGATTGACTTTTATGGTGCAGGTGGAGTGTAAGGTCTTATGGTTGAGGGCGGAGCACCTGCCGTACCAGGCGGTGATGCAGCCGGTCAGGATACTCTTGATGGTGCATCTGTAGAAGCTGCAGAGTATCCTGTTGTCCATGTTGAGCCTCCGCAGCCTGCGGAGGAAGAAGAGCCGCTGTCGTGCCGTTCTTGTGATTGTGTTGGTGTGTAGGGTCCAGGTCAGGTCCTCACTGATGTGGACCCCGAGGAACCTGAAGCTGCTGACTCTCTCCACCGTTGTCCCGTTGATGCTGATGGGGGCGTGTCCTTCACCCTGCCGCTTCCTATAGTCCACAATCAGCTCCTTGGTTTTGTCGACGTTGAGGTGGAGGTTGTTCTCCTGGCATCAAGATGTCAGGGCTCTGACCTCCTCTCTGTATGCCGTCTCGTCGTCGTCGGTGATCAGGCCGATGACGGTCGTGTCGTCTGCGAACTTTACGATGGTGTTGGAGCTGTGTGTGGCCACGCAGTCGTGCGTGAACAAGGAGTACAGCAGGGGGCTCAGCACGCAACCCTGGGGGATGCCGGTGTTGAGAGTCAGGTCGGAGGATGTGGTGGTGCCCATTCGCACTACCTGGGGTCTGCCCGTCAGAAAGTTCAGGATCCAGTCGCACAGGGCGGTGTTGAGCCCAAGGTCCCTGAGCTTCATGACGAGCTTGGAGGGCACAATGGTGTTAAATGCTGAGCTGTAGTCAATGAACAGCATTCTCACATATGTGCTCCTCTGGTCCAGGTGGGAGAGGGCAGTGTGGAGGGTGAGGGCGATGGTGTCATCTGTGGATCTGTTTGCCCTGTAGGCAAACTGCAGAGGGTCCAGTGAGTCAGGAAGGGAGGATGTGATGGATGATTTGACTAGCCGCTCAAAGCACTTCATGATGATGGGGGTGAGTGCTACTGGGTGGTAGTCATTAAGGCAGGAGATGTTTGACTTCTTGGGGACAGGGACAATGGTGGACCTCTTGAAGCATGTGGGGACCACAGACTGGAGCAGTGACATGTTGAAAATGCCTGTGAACACATCTGCCAGCTGATCTGCACACACCCTGAGAGCTTGGCCAGGGATGCCGTCAGGTCCAGGAGCCTTGTGTGTGTTGATTCTTTTTAAAGATCTGCACACATCTGCCCGAGTTAAGATCAGTGGGCAGGGGTCCTGGGCCTTCTGCACCTCCCCAGCCAGGGAGCAGCTCTCAAACTGTGCAAAGAAAGCGTTCAGATCATCTGGGAGAGACGCACACACCTCCTCAGCACCGCTCAATGTCTTTTTGCAGTCTGTGAGTGTCCTTAGACCAGACCACATGCTTCTAGAGTTGGAGCCCTGAAAGTTGGACTCCACTCTGTCCCTGTACTGTCTCTTTGCACTGCTAATAGCTCGGAGCGCGTACCTGGACTTCCTGTACTCTTCCAAATCACCCGAGTTGTAGGCGTCAGTCCATGCTTTAAGTTTGGCATGGACTTCTCCATTAACCCAGGGCTTCTGATTTGGGAATGTCTGTACAGTAATCCGCGGGACTACGTCGTCGATGCATTTGCCGATGTAGCAAATGACCGCGTCTGTGTGTGTGTTTAAGTTGTCATCCTGAAACACATGATTGGGCGGACCAGCGCTGAATGGTCCGCATCATCGGTCTGTCCCGCTTGAGTTTCTGCTTATAGGAAGGCACAAGCAGGATGGAGGCGTGATCTGATTTGCCGAAAGGAGGTCAGGGGAGGGCCCTGTATCCATCGCAGAAGGGAGAGTAAACATGGTCCAGCGTGTTGCCTCCTCGCGTAGGACAGCTGTTGTGTTGGTAGTATCTCGGCAGGACTTTCCTCATGTTGGCTTTGTTGAAGTCCCCAGCCACAATAAAAGTAGCCTCGGGCCTTGAGGTCTCTGTCCTGTCGATAACTCCATACAGCTCGTCCAGCGCTTGGTTAGTGTCTGCATGTGGTGGAATGTACACCGTTGTTAGCACGACCGATGTAAACTCCCTCGGCAGATAATAGGGCCTGCATCCGGTCATGAGGTGCTCCAGGTTAGGAGAACAGTCAGATGAAATAATCTCCACATCTGAGCACCACTGGTTATTGATCATGAAGCAGACACCTCCCCCCTTGCTCTTCCCCGATGTTATTGACCGGTCCTGTCGGTAAATGGAAAGTCCGTGTGGGACAATGGCGGAGTCTGGGATCGAGGGATCGAGCCAGGTCTCGGTGAAAACCAAAACGTTGCAGGTCCTGATGTCGCGTTGGAATGCCATCCTGCTCCGGAGTTCATCCAGCTTGTTATCCATTGACTGGACATTCGCCAGAAGAATACTTGGGAGAGGAGGCCGGTTTTCACGTTTCCTCAGCCTGACCAGGACCCTGGCCCGCAACCCTCGCTTCCTCTGTCTCCTCCATTGCCCAGGTGGATCAACAACAGGTAGCCATGGTGGATCCCCATTGTTTGTTGGTCGTGGTGGAGAAGTGTTGTCCACCAGCGACTTTATGTGCAGGAGTTGTTCTCTATCATATTATATGATAGGGCTTGCCTCGTCCGTTCGCATGCCGCGGAGCCGTTAGTAAAAAAATAGAAGATAGTAAAGATAGTAAAAATAAATAGAAAACAATGTCGGGAGGAGCTCGAGACACGGCAGCCGTCTGCGGCGCCATTTCCTGCAACATCCTCCAGCATGACCGGTTTGGCAGTGGGTCAGTAATGGTGTGGGATGGCATTTCTTTGGGGGGCCGCACAGCCCTCCATGTGCTTGCCAGATGTAGCCTGACTGCCATTAGGTACCGAGAGGAGATCCTCAGACCCCTTGAGACCATATGCTGGTTCAGTTGGCCCTGGGTTCCTCCTAATGCAAGACAATGCTGGACCTCATGTGGCTAGAGTCAGCAGTTTCTGCAAGATGAAGGCATTGATGCTATGGACTGGCCTGCCCATTCCCCAGACCTGAATCGAATTGAGCACATCT
This sequence comes from Psettodes erumei, assembly GCA_016785225.1. Classification (NCBI taxonomy): domain Eukaryota; kingdom Metazoa; phylum Chordata; class Actinopteri; order Pleuronectiformes; family Psettodidae; genus Psettodes; species Psettodes erumei. The sequence continues at coordinate 55,118 of JAFBJZ010000922.1, forward strand.
GGGACATCATGTCTCGCTCCATCCACCAACACTACGTTGCACCACAGACTGTCCAGGAGTTGGCAGATGCTTTAGTCCAGGTCTGGGAGGAGATCCCTCAGGAGACCATCTGCCACCTCATCAGGAGCATGCCCAGGCATTGTAGGGAGGTCACACAGGCACGTGGAGGCCACACACACTACTGAGCCTAATTTTGACTTGTTTTTAAGGACATTACATCAAAGTTGGATCAGCCAGTAGTGTGTTTTTCCACTTTAATTTTAAGTGTGACTCCAAATCCAGACCTCCATGGGTTAATGAATTTGATTTCCATTGATCATTTTTGTGTGATTTTTGTTGTCGGCACATTCAACTATGTAAAGAACAAAGTATTCAATAAGAATATTTCATTCATTCAGATCTAGGATGTGTTATTTTAGTGTTGTTTTTTTTTGAGCAGTGTGTGTATATATTAAGCCGATGCATAATAATTTAGTCATAGAGGCTATTGGGGGCTGTGTGTGGGCCCTGAGAATTGTCATCACTTTCCCCCATACGACAGCACTGCTTGTATGATTTATAGACTTTGACTATTACTTATAGCATGCAAAAGTACATTGTTGCAGGAAAGCTAAAAGGTTATTTTATGTTTAAAATGGAGGGCAGGTTCATTGGAAATGCCAGTTCTTATCACAATGTAATTAATTTACAGTATGTATTTTCATTCCATCCAGTGTATGTTTATACACCCACAGTCAAATTTCATGTCCCTAAAACATAAATTTCCTGTTCTGTTTTTCTTAAACTGGCAATTTATAATTTAGTAGAACCCGTTTTCTTATTTGCATCTGAATTACTAACAAAATAAAAAAACAAAAAACACATTGTCAAAGGCAGAAATTTTACTGATTGAAACAAGAACAATAAAGGAAAGAAAGTAACCTGAACCAAAGTCAGACCCCAGTAAACAGTATCTCTTAATCATATCTCAATATGACACCCCTGCTCTTCTGAAATGACTGATGCCACAGCGTGCATTTCATTAGTCCTCTCTTCTTTGTGTGTGTGTGTGTGTGTGTGTGTGTGTGTGAGTGAGAGAGCGAGGAGAGTGAAAGAAGAGTGTGTATGTGTCACAAGTTAAGACGTTTCACCAAGTTTTACTGTACACTGACATGTAGGATCAACACTTTTTCTATGAAGTGAATCAGCAGGAAGATGAAATGTTCACATTGGCAGCTGATCTGTGTGGGCATGTATGTTAGTGTGTGTGTGTGACTTAGCCTACACCTTTGAAAAGTTTCAACATGACAACAGAAAAGAAGAGGGCAAAATATAAGTCTGGGGGACAAAATGACTCCAGAGAAATAAAGACAGTCCTATGAAGAAGCAAAGAGAGAGGGTAGTGAGACAGACGGGGGCAAAGAGAGACAGAATTTCAAACAACAGCCATAATATCAGCTGGATATCTAATTTGTTGTTAAGATAAAGACTGATGCCACTTTGCGTTCGGTGGCATTCCCCCGATGCAACAAAAAGCCAATGGCTGAATCAAATTAACATCTCCTCTGACTTGGTGTCCCGCCAAGCAAGCATCAAGGTGCTGAATTGCAAACAGGACCAGAGCAACAGAGCAAATTAATGCTGCCAGGCCCTCAAGTGTATGTTTGTTTGTGTGTGTGTGTGTGTGTGTGTGTGTGTGGTTAAAAGCACTCTTTGCCATTTGTTTGTTTCCAAGCAGTTTGCATATTCCAAAGGAACACACAGAGGCAGACATTGGGATTTATAAAAGGGCCCTGGTTAAGACTGGAACTAATGGCACTTTTAATAAATGTTCTGTCCATGCACAAATACACCCACACACAAACAGTCAGTGCTATTTGAGAAAATGACAGATGTCAAAGAGAGGAAAAGAACCATGCAAAAGTGGACAGGGGGTACCATCAACCTCAAACTGCTGTAAACACATTTTTCCCCAATAAACTGTAATGACAAAGTCAAAACAACTGGTATAGGATTGAGAAAAAAAATGACCGTAGGTAGCAGCTAGTAATGTCTGCAGAAGATGTCTCATTTTATTTTTGTGTGACACAGCTCCGAACCTCTTTTTGAAGTCTGGACTTCCTCAAATTGTTTGCTGCATGCTGAGGAGCAGAGAGATGAAAGAGGAAAACGCAGATGGTTTGTGTGTGTTTGAGAAGAAGTGGGCAGAGAAAATTTTACCCAAGCAGCTTTATGTAAATCAGACTGAATACAGTTCCAATCAGTTTGTGTCTGCATTAATTTTAACATAATGATGTAGTTTTACTGATTATGTACATATGTTGTAAAGTCATCAATACTGTATATATTTATCTCATGATATCTCCCTTCTCCAACCAAAAATTCCTCATAACCAAGCAACAAAATATTGTCTTCCAAAACATCCCATGTGAGTGTTTCTGTGATATTAATGATAATAATGGTTTTCAGACAGGGCAAAAAAGTGTTTTTATTGGGGATAATCAATCCACAGATGTAAAATATTGCTGGTAGCAAGACAGCATATGTAGGATCAATTCACTTTATACTTGCTTTTCTAATACATTAATATTATGGAATATCACCACATGGCAGCTTTGTGGCAGTACTAACAATGTCACACTACATCATAGCTGTAGTGAGAGAGCTGCATGGCCACTCAGCCCAGCAGTGAATTTGCCCCAGTGCCCCAACCCTCTACTGCCAAAAAAAATCCCCTACAACCATCTTAGTTTGTTGTTTGCTTGGGACACCTGGGGCTTTGCAGTGACTAATTGCACTAAATATTGTATGTTATTTTAAATTTAACTTTTTTTATCCTGAGATGAAAGATTTCAGTTTATTTTAGGGGACCCATGCTCTTTTTTTCTTCTGGTGACAAATCAATTTTTGCACTGGATTATAAGAACAATTTGATGTGTTTTCATTATAAAGTGATAATAAAAGACCTTCACTTGCTTGAGGTGGAGCTGTGTTTTCTCTATAAATGAATCATGTCGTAAACGATGATAGAATGTTTTTTCAGAGTTGAAGAGCTGCAGTTTGCAGCATTTGTATTCACCTCAACATTCATGTAATACTTATTTTATTTTTTTTATGTCATTTCAAGATTTTGCTGACAGCTGGATGGAAACTGGATGGAAACATAACTAGTGACACATTTGAGAGGATAGTCAGTATGTTTCATTTTGAACCCTGCTTTGTTCATTTAGCAATAGCATGCCTCAGTATTTCTTCCATCTCTGCTCTGTCACAGCCTGTTGTCCTCACAGCCTCTGTCAATGCCGGGTTCTGCACTGGGACCGAGAGATGAGATGCAAGTCATATAAAAAATAAAGTTTCCTGGCAGGGACTCAAGACAGGGGGAAAATGGGGACACCAGAAATATTACAATCGTCAGAGGGGAAAAATGTATCCAAAGTTTTTGGGAATAAAGAAAGAAAGTTGTTCTCTAACTGATACTGCAGATTTTTGAAATTTTAACTCGTTTTTAAGACCTGCTGGGGTCCAAAGGAAATTTAAGCAAGTCAGGGGAAAAGACAAATTCAGTAACAATGGCCTGTGATGCGTCACCTTCTTTTAAAATGTACAGAATAGAGAGCAGTTAAGCGGTTAAGTTAAACTGAAAGACAAACCAAAGTTTAAATGTCAGCTACAACTCACCATCAGTTACTAGCCTTAAAAAATACAACATGCTATTAAGCCAACTTATTAAACTGTTTTACTGCATATAGGCCTACATTACACACAAATGTCTGTGGCTATTCATCATTATCATAATATCACTATAACAACAGTGACATGATGTGAATGAGCGACTAAAAACCGTATTTCACTCAAAACCTGACTTAAACGACGACACAAGAAGCAATGTCAAGAGTAAGGCCGTCTGCTTGTTACAGTGGGATGGAAAATCTCACCTGAAAAAATCTACTACTTTCTATATCAGACTATCTCAACAAAATGAGGAAGATTCTTTACAGCTTATTAGATGTAATCGGACAAACACAAGCTAGGAAGGAAAAATAACAGAGACAATGCATTTCTTCCTGCTTTGTATCCTTGTCAGAGGATGAAATGTCAGAGGACAGAACTGATGAAGAGTTTTGTGTGAGCTGTACATCCTGACCAGCTGACTGATTGTTACAGTGTGAGCATAAAAGGTGCAAGTTCTGGTGAGTGACAGTCATACTAAAACTGTAACTTTTGAAAAATGAGGGGGACAATGAAATTAAAACACATCCATAATTTTACTGTGTCAGACTGCTTCCCATCTCTCCTCTGATAATTCGTCTTTGTTGGAAGCTTTTTCTCAAACATAACCACAAGTGCACTCATGGCATTTTGGACATTTGCAGCCCGAAAATAAACAGCTGGTCTAAAAAACAGGCTCAACAAGACCCACATCAAATGCAGCTGATGTAACAGTGTTTGATGAGTGATGCAAGTCTGAGATGTTTTCTTTTCTGAACTAAATCTTTACCTTGATCTTGAGACTGTCACTTCTCTTTTCATCTGATCATCTCTGTGCACAATGCCGACCAAAGCTCTCTTCTTCCTGATACACATACACTCCCACACATGTATACACACAAAGTGAATGTAGACCAAAACAACCCTTGATCTGCTTTCAACAGGTATCCTTATCAAATGAATGCATCACTGCAGCTTTCTGAACTTTGACACTCACAAAAGTGTTCCATATCGAGAAAGACTTCTCACATTATTTCCCCCACTCTGTGTCTCACACACACACACAGACACATGCACAACCACACTGTTCACAATCATTCCCTGGAGACATTTTCTAAAGACTCTAGTTCGTTCTCAAAGAGCTTCTCTTTGAATTTCTGATGTCTGGGGGGAAAGCTCTGGAAGTTTGGAAATCACAACCAAGAAACTTGAAAAAAACCCACTGACATTCATGCACACATATACACACACACACATCATGACACACCCTGCACATCCATCCCACACAATTATTCCTTCTCAGATAAGAAATAATCCCAGTTCACAAACAGAGACTTTGTCCATTTCTGGCTGTGAAATGAAACTGAATACATTTCATGCGATTTACCTCAGACAGCCAATCCATCATTGGTAGTCCTGGATGACTGTGTCATCAAAAGAGTGCTACGGTGCAAGTATGGATTAGACTTTGATTTCAGTTTCTCTTCCAAGCACAGTGGCTGACAACACATTAAATAGCTATATTGTAGTAGTAAAACTGACACTGTCACTGAGAATCTATTTTGTTGTTAACAGAGAGAAGTAAAAATTTACACGAGATACAGATAAACAAAGATTAAAAGATCATTTTTGATTTGTTTCATGTCTAAAATGTATTAACTCTATTATCTGATCAAACCTGAAATCAAGTTATCTCAACCACTAGTATATTTTACCTCATATGATACCCAATAGTATTGGACCCTCATCATGTTGGTGATCACAGCAATGCATCTTCCTGTGTTGTTTTTTTTTTTAAATTATGAGCTCCAGGTGTGGAGGAAATGGGAAGAACCTGATGGTCCTGAGGAATTCATTAGCAGAGGGAGAAGTTCTAAATTGATTGTCAGATGGTTGAAAATAGAAAAAAATAGAAAGTTAACCAAAACATGAGTAGAGGGATGTTCATGGTGATTTCAAGGGGTTTACACTATACAGTATTTGTGTGTTTCACACCATGCGCTGTCACAAAATACAAGCCAATGCGTCCTCTCAACAAATTGATTACTGGATCACTGAAGCTGACACTTTCAATGCTTAGATTGATGGACTATGACTCAAAATTTAAACATGCTCTGTGTCCATGTGTTCGAGAGAGCAAAGGAACCGTGTGTTTGCAAATCGCCCAAAACGTCTCTCTTGGCTTTATTAGGGCCAAGTGATTATGCTGTAAAAATCCTCTAATTACCACCAAATCACACACCCAGTGGGGGCAAGGGACTGCACTGCTGTGTTTGTGTGAAAATGAAAAAAAATATGTATATAGGGTTCGAAATAGATACAGAGTGTGTGTGTGTGTGTGTGTCCCTTGTGTGCTAGTTATGGCTGCCTTCCAGTGGCAGGCACTCTCATTTGGTTCTGAGGGGCTGAAACACACACACACACACACACACACACACACACACACACACACACACACCCTTGTCTATATGTAGTTGTGGGGGCACAAGACGTGGACATGCAATCTGGGAACCACCCTTTTTGAAGGTTCTACAGCACTGAAAAAAATCAGGCAGTATACTGGAGCAGCCAAAAACACAGATGCCACTTCAAATTGTCAATCAGACAAAGTAGAGTCCCTCACCTGACCAGGGACTGCTTCCTGGGGACTTGTCATTTTTTGTGATGAGTGGGGTCAATATATACACACTTGACTTGATTTTTCTATCTTCATTTGGACCACTTAACACACAGTCAGGTTTAACTTACTTTGTGGAGATCTTAAACACTACTGACTCTGCATTTAAGCTTTTATATAACTACAAGTAATCTTCAATGACAAAGACAGTCAGTGTGGGTCAAAGGCACTTTTTTATTAATTGACAGCCCAAAAATCATATAAACCTAATATTAATAGTATCAAAACTAAGGTCTGCAAGTCACATCAGACACAACAGCCAGATTCTTCAGCCTGTCAGATAAATCAACATGTAAGTAACTTAACCTTATACCCATATCAATAACCATAATCAATAATTTTACTGGCCGATACTGACCCAAACTAAAAACACAGATGCGGTTTTTGACATAAAATTTAATGGCTAGCCAATTTAAGGCACTTATCACAGTCGCTTTTTCCTGGAACATGACATGTCATGATGAACGACATCGTGTGCCTTTCAACAGCAGCGACCTCATCTTTCTCCCACCTCCTTTTCTTGCTGAGTTGTCACCCTGTACACCAACACACAACACAACACAAAGTAGCTCCATTACATTACTTTATATTTTTGAGCAGCCAATCTTGATGTAAATGTAAATTTTAAAAACTTTACCTTTTAACCTTTTCAGAGGTTTGTGTTGATCTGTGGGGTATGGAGGTGTCACAGAGTCCTCCTGTGGGGCTGCATTGCTGTGACTCACATGTGGTCCTGTTGTCTCACTCTCCTCCGTTGTGACCGGATTCTCTGAGAACCAGAATCTGGTTTTTATTTATCATAAATAACTAACCCATAACTATTCCTCTTTTAGCCAGTTGCTGAGGCAAACTAACTTGTTCACATTTTCTGGATTCAGAGCTGACTGTTTCTTGTCAACAATGTGGCCTGCAACTTAGAAGAGTCTTTCGCATGGAACAGTGGATGCAGGAGTGGCTAGATATTTGCGGGCAACCGGGGCCAGCTTGTCATGGGCTCCTGAATGAGCAGCCCACCACTGCATGGGGCAGTCTTCCCCCACCAAGAAGGTGATAAGGATGTGGTCTGAGGACTGCAGTGAGGCCCTGAGAGACTGCTTTGAATGCACAGACTGGCAGGAACTCTGCAGGCCCCATGGTGAGGACATCGACACCCTCACCCACTGCATAACGGATTACATCAACTTCTGCGTGGAGAACACTGTGCCAACCAAGAATGTGCTGTGTTTCTCCAACAACAAACCGTGGGTGACCCTGGAGCTGAAGGCCCTGCTGAATGAGAAGAAGAGGGCTTTCAAATCCGGAAACAAAGGAGAACTGAGGAGAGTGCAAAAGGATCTAAAACACAAGATCTGGGGGGGCAAGGAGAGCTTCAGGAGGAAGATGGAGGAACAGCTTCAGCAGAGCAAAGTCCGAGAAGTCTGGAGAAACATGAACAAAATCTCTGGCCACTTTGAGGACAAAGGTGGAGCCACAGCTTCTGCTGACCGGGGGTGGGCGAACGACCTGAATCTGTTTTTCAACAGATTCGACTCTGGGTCATTCAACACCTCCCCCAACCCCCAGCTTCCTGCCCCCCCCTCCCCCTCTCCCAGTGCAGCACCATCGCTACCTGCACTCTCCTCACACCTCCCTGCTTCACCCACAACAAAGCCGGCCATATCCCCTCCCCCAGCCCCGCTCAGCCTCCGCCTCACAGCGAATCAGGTGAGGAGTCAGCTTAGGAGGACAAAGATCAGGAAGGCAGCAGGTCCAGACAGAATCAGCCCCAGACTGCTCAGGGACTGTGCAGACCAGCTCTGTCAGGTGGTCCTGCATATCTTCGACCTGAGCCTGAGTCTGGAGAGGGTTCCTGAACTGTGGAAGACTTCCTGCGTGGTTCCTGTGCCCAAGATCAAGCACCCCAGGGAGCCCAACCACTTCAGACCTGTGGCCCTGACGTCGCACCTGATGAAGACCATGGAGGCTCATCCTCCACCACCTCCGCCTACTGGTGAGCTCAACGCTGGATCCCCTGCAGTTTGCCTACCGGCCCGGCATTGGGGTGGATGACGCTGTCATCTACCTGCTACACCGATCCCTCTCTCACCTGGAGCAGGTAGGGAGCACTGTGAGGGTCATGTTCTTTGACTTCTCCAGTGCTTTCAACACCATCCAGCCTGCACTGTTGCGAGGGAAGCTGGAGGCAGCTGGAGTGGACAAGCAGCTGACTACATGGACCATTGACTACCTCACCAACAGACCACAGTACGTGAGGCTCCAGAACTGTGTGTCTGATGTGGTAGTCTGCAGCACGGGGGCGCCACAGGGCACAGTCCTCTCACCCTTTCTGTTTAGTCTGTACACCTCGGACTTCAGATATAACTCAGACCACTGTCACTTACAGAAGTTCTCGGATGATCAACCATCATCGGATGCGTATCAGACGGGAACGACCGGGAATACAGGGGGGTCATCAGGGACTTAACTGTTAACTGGTGTGAGGTCAGTGCTCTGCAGATCAACGCCAGCAAGACAAAGGAGATGGTGATAGACTTCAGGAGGAAGTCACCCCCTACTACATCGGTGAACATCCAGGGAAGAGACATCGAGACAGTGGACTCGTACAAGTACCTGGGTGTTCATCTCAATAACAAACTGGACTGAGAGCTAAAGTCACCAAACCAGCTATTAAAGAAGTAAGAGTATGGTCAGAAAAAGCTACCTCAGCTCTCCAAGACTGTTTTGGATCAACTGACTGGGAAATGTTTAAAGAAGCAGCCACCTACAACAACATCACAGACATTGAGGAGTACACAGACACTGTGACCTCCTACATCACCAAATGCATCGATGATGTGACCCACATGAAGACCATCACCACTCGAGCTAACCAGAAGCCATGGTTGACAGGGGACGTCCACAGACTGCTAAAAACCACAGACAAGGCCTTCAGAGCTGGGGACGAACCAGGCCTGAGAAAAGCGAGAGCCAACCTGTCCCGTGGCATCAGGAAAGCAAAACAAGACTACACACACAAGATAACCACCCACTTCAAGGACAGCAAAGACGCACGCAGCCTATGGCAAGGCATCCAGGCCATCACAGACTACAAGCCTATGCCGCGTAGCTGTGAGAGCGACACCACTCTGCTCAACAACCTGAACAGCTTCTTTGCACGCTTTGAAGCACAGAACAACACCCGCCCACAGAAAACACCGCCACCTCCGCACGACTAGCCCCTGTACCTGTCTGCTGCCAGCGTCTGTTTGCATACAGAGCTAAACGGTCCACAGAGGATGCAATCTCCTCCGCCCTCCACCCAGCTCTCACCCACCTGGACAAAAAAGACTCATATGTGAGAATGCTGTTCATAGACTTTAGCTCAACATTCAATACCATAATACCACAACAACTCATCTGCAAACTGGACAAACTGGGCCTCAGCACCTCCCTCTGCAACTGGCTGCTGGATTTCCTCAGCCAGAGGCCCCAAGCGGTGCATGTTGGCAACAACATCTCAAGCAGCATCACCCTGAGCACAGGGGCCCCACAAGGCCGTGTGCTCAGTTCGCTGCTTTTCACCCTGCTGACACATGACTGCACACCCACCCACAGCTCCAACCACCTCGTGAAGTTTGCGGAGGATACAACATTGGTGGGGCTCATCAGCAAGGGTGATGAGACCCACTACAGGGAAGAGGTTGAGCTCCTGACCAGGTGGTACAAAGACAACAATCTCCTGCTAAACGTCAGTAAGACCAAAGAGATTGTTGTCAACTTCCAGAGAGGCCACACTCAACACCACCCACTGACCATTGAGGGTGCTGCAGTGGAGAGGGTGAGCAGCACCAAGTTCCTGGGGGTGCATATCAGCGAGGACCTCTCTTGGACCACCAACATTGCATCACTGGCCAAGAAAGCACAGCAACGCCTCTACTTCCTGCGCAAACTCAAGCGGGCAAGTGCTCCACCACCCATCATGACCACATTCTACAGAGGAACCATAGAGAGCATCCTCTCCAGCTGCATCACTGTGTGGGGCGGTAGCTGCACAAACTACAACAGCAGAGCCCTACAACGCATCGTGAGAACAGCTGAGAGGATAATTGGTGCATCACTTCCATCCCTGCAAGACGTATACACCACCCGCCTCACCCGCAAAGCGCTCACAATTGTGAGTGATGCAAGCCACCCTGCACACAACCTGTTCAACCTCTTGCCCTCTGGTAAGAGGTACAGGAGCCTCTGCTCCCGCACTACTAGACTCACCAACAGCTTCATCCACCAGGCTGTGAGACTGCTGAACTCTCTCCCCTCCCCATCCTCAGCCCCTGCCAACAGACACATCAGACTGGCTGGTGTCTAGAACCCCCTCCCTCCCACACACACAGAAGGAATCACTCTGGACTCTGACCCACACTAATAACATTGCACTATACAAACTGCACACCTTCTGCCACTGCTGCTAATTTATTATTGCTGACTCTTGCACTACCAACAATCTACCTCACTCTCTTTGTCCTGCATTTTAGTTTTAGTATTAGTAGTAATCTTAGTATAAGCCTTTTTGCACCTTATTTATTATTTGTCTTAAAATAGTATGTTCTGTTGTGCCTGTGCACTTTATTGTCTGTTTTGTCCTGTCCTGATACTTGTCTGCATGGGATAGTGGGGAACGCAATTTTGATTCCTTTGTATGTCTAGTACATGTGAAGAAATTGACAATAAAGCTGACTTTGACTTTGACTTTGACTTGTCCACAAACACAAATGTCCTGTACAAGAGGGGTCAGAGTCGACTCCACCTGTTGAGGAGACTGAGGTCCTTCGGAGTCTGCAGGACTCTGCTGAGAACCTTTTATGACTCTGTTGTGGCATCCGTCATTTTCTATGTGAGCCTGCTGGGGGGGTGGATGCACCGACAGAGACAGGAGCATGATCGACAAACTAGTGCGGAGGTCGAGCTCTGTGCTGGGATGTCCCCTAGAGTCTGTGGTTGTGGTGGGAGAGAGGAGGATGTCGGCGAAGCTGACATCCATCATGGACAACCCCCATCACCCTCTGCATGAGACCGTGGGTGCGCTGAGCAGCTCCTTCAGTCAGAGACTGAAACACCCTCCTTGTAGGAAGGAGCGCTTTCGCAGGTCATTCATCCCAGCAGCAGTTAATCTCTACAACGCATCATGACGCTGAGAGTCACCCGGTCACTTCACTGCCACCTTACAACCGACACACATACTTATTTATTTATTTATTACCCAAACACCTCCACAACCCTCCATCCATAACTGCATACTGTGTATGCTCTGCTGTTTGTATATAGTGTATAGTGTTGTATATAGTGTTTTTTGTAGACAATGCCCCCCTGTATATATACTGTTCCTTTTTTAATTTTTTTCTGCTGTGTAAATTACATGGTACATTTAAATTGCTTTGTTCTTTCTGTAATGGAGCTGAGGAAACACTCAAATTTCCCCATCGTGGGATCAATAAAGTTTCTATTCTATTCTATTCTTTTCCCCTGGTTGCTTCCTCACATGTTTCAGGTTGTTCCTGGTGTTGTTATCTGTTAGGGCTCCCCCTGGTGTTCTTCTCTTTTTGGTTAATCATCTGATTAATCACCTGGCTAATTCCCTGCACCTGTGTCTTGTTTGCTCGTCACTCCCCGGTGTACTTAAACCCCTGCCTCACACTTACCTGGTGTCGAAACGTGACCATTTCATGCTGAGCTGAGAATTCTGTACGCCAGTCTGATCTGTTTCTGGAGACACATTTTGCCTGACCACCGTTTCTTGCCATAGCCCTTTGGATTTGTTTGCTGTTTCTCTGGTTTTGACTCAGACTGTTTGACTATGCCTCTGGTTTTGCCGCCCTGGTTTTCTGATCCCGCTTATGGACTTTTGACAAAGATTTCTTGGATTTGGTCACTCTTGGATTGTATAAAATAAAGATCATTGCCAGCACACACTGTCTTGCGCCTGGTTCCTGTACTGACCATCACATTTTTCAACAAGAATTTTCAGACTCTGATGAAGAAACACGGTATTACACATTTTGCCACAGTGAGCGACTTAAAGGCCTCGGTGGTGGAGAGGTTTAATCGTACGTGAAAAATGAGAATGTGGAGAAATTTTACGGCCCGCAACACCAGACGCTACCTCAAGGTCTTACCCGATCTGATAAATAGCTACAACCACAGTTACCATAGGAGTATAAAAATTACCCCTATGGAGGTGACCTCGGAGAATGCCGATCAAGTGTTTCGTAACCTGTATGGTACAATTCCCTCACGTCCTGAAATAAAGATGAAGTTTAAGAAAGGGGATCTGGTGAGGGGTTGCTTTGCAGATGGAGAGTAACCCCACGCTCGTCAATCTGACCTTGTTTCATCAGGATGAGATAACTCTGCAGCAAAGCCTCGTATCTCTTGACTTTTTCAAAAGGAACTCAACCCCGGCTCGCGGAGTATAGCTCTCATTCTTTCATCCAAATCATCAAGGCTGTTTGTCTAATGGATGGCTCGGCAGGTTGAGTCAGTCTTTTCAGCTGATGAAGTGAAACGAGAAACATTTTGTTCACCTTTTGGTCATTTTTTTTCCCCAAATCCAGCCTTCGATTAACGTCTTTGCAATATTCTGTGTAGCAGGTTTCTCAGGAGCGGTACAGCCGCTGACAGTAGAGGAAAAATAAATCCCCCCATCTGTTTTTCAAAACTCAATGTTTACGTTTTAAACTGGTTTTCTTATTGGCCAGCAGTCTGATGATCTTTTTTTGATGTTTCAGTTTTTGTATTGAGAAGTAGACAGGGGGATGTTCCCCTTCAAAAGATTTAAAGCTATCTCACACAGCACCTGGAGAAAGTCAGGGGAACTGTGGGCGATGCTTGGTACAAAGCTTGTAGTAAGACGGCGTTCCTTTTTACACGCTGTGACATGGTAACCTACTTGTTTTTAGGCAGATAGATGACGGGCCACTGGTTGGGAAGTAAACCGCTCCTCACTCTGTATCATTCTGGACAAGGAAGGTGTGAGATTGAGGATTAAATAGCCATAGGGATCTTTGGTGGCATCTTCAAGGCTTTCCAAGAAAAATGTTTTTTGCGAGGGGAAAATCTGATGAGCCAGAATATTCATCTGTAATTTGTCTCGTGGGTTTTTAAACAACATTACTGTTTAAACTGATTAGTATGGCTGTATTTACCCTGATGAAATACATTCTGAGTTAACATCATGTCCGACATATTTTTATGATGTCGGTATTGTGTGAAAATTTGAACCACTTCAGGATAATCGGAGGCTTGAAAAATGACATCGTCCAGGATGATCAGGGTATCCTCAATCTTCAAAAGAATCAGGCAGCCCTTCGATAAATTTAATCTTTTTGTTCATTTTCTGCAGTTCAGCATACAGGGTTTGAAAAGAAGTATAAATCCACACAATGTTCTCAGGTACAGTATTCATCACATGTTCACAGATTTTACAAAATGAGATTTACCGGACCCGCTGGGTCCTACAATCAGACACGAAAAAGGCACTTCTTTAGTCTAGGGTCATATTCAACCTCCATTTTTCAGAACAATCAAAAAATAAATTTAAAAAATCAAATATAAAGAAACAAACAAACATCATAATAATAATAACTGAGTAATAATAATAAAACACTGAGCTATCCCCTGGGCTGGGTTTACACCGCTGACTTCGGTACAGGAGATCGCCGGTTCGAATCCCAGGTGGGCCCTTAGGCAAGGCGAAACGATAACTAATAGTCATACCGGCTCGGACGACGCCCGGGACAACAAGGTCCACGTCAGGTGTTAGGGAACCAGGGCACCCTGATGGTAAGTTGGCTACTGCAACAAGGCATTCATGGAGCAGGACGGAGAACATGGTGCTGATGGAGTGTTACTACGGGAGTAACCCCAGCGAGAGAGGGTACATGCAGAGGATGTGGGAGAACTGGTTGCTGCGTAACCCCACATCCTCACTGACTAAGAAACAGCTCTTAGCTCAGTGCTCGAACATCCGCAAGAGGAAGTTGCTATCGGAACTAGAGATTGACGAGGTACAGCGGTGTACCTCATCCACGGTACAAACAATATGCTACAGCAAGGGGGAGCCAGGACGCCAGGTCAGCTTGGGGGTGGTTTCATCATCACCCCCAAATATCGAGATTGGGTACCAAGCCCCAAGGCAAAACGAACTGAATGCAAGGGCAGCTGACCAGAGAGAGAGAGAGAGAGAGAGAGAGAATCAATCACCTCCTCCTTGCCAAGGCTAAACAACAAAGTACCAGACCAGTCTCTACTGGAGGATGTGAACACAGCACTTCTAACTGTCCCTGAGACCAATCAGCTGATGTATGCAGCGGCAACAGTAATCCTAGAGATGCTTGGCTACAAGATCAACAGCATGAATGGTAGCCAGAAGGAGCGAGCCCCATGGAGGAGAAGGCGAGAGGCAAAAATCGTGGCGACACGGAAAGAAGTCAGCCTCCTAACAGAACTGAGCAGGGATGTAAATGTAAGGAAGCCCAGGAAATACAACAAGCTGCCCACAGCTGAGGCACTGGAGACTGCTAAGCAAAGGCTCACAGCCCTAGCTACCCGCCTAAAGAGGTACACAAGAGAGGTAGAGGCCAGGAGAATAAACAGGGTGTTCTCCACCAACCCAGCTAAGGTCTACTCTCAATGGCAGGGTAATAGGATGGCAACGGAGCCACCCAGGGCTGAGACTGAGCAATACTGGAAGAGTATCTGGGAGAAAGAGGCAACCCATAACACCAATGCCCAATGGCTGAAAGACTTACAAGCAGAACACACCCAACTCCCAGAACAAGGCCCAGTAGTCATCACGCTAGCAGACATCCAAACCAGAGTGTCCAAAATGAAGAGCTGGACAGCCCCAGGGCCTGACATGATACACACCTACTGGCTCAAGAAGCTGACTGCACTCCATGAACGCCTAGCAGCATAGATGAACCAGCTGCTAATATCAGGAAAAAACCACCCAGAGTGGCTAACCCAAGGCCGGACAGTCCTCATAATGAAGGACCCCCAGAAGGGAACAATACCATCCAATTACCGGCCGATAACCTGCCTCAGCACCACATGGAAGCTCCTATCAGGCATCATAGCGGCTAAGATGAGTAGGCACATGGAGAAATACATGAGAAAGGTACACAGAAAGGTGTAGGCAATAACACCAGAGGAGCCAAACACCAGCTACTGGTGGACAGGGCGATTGCCCGAGATTGCAAGACGAGGAACACCAACCTGTGCACTGCCTGGATTGACTACAAGAAGGCCTATGACTCGATGCCACACACATGGATACTGGAGTGCCTAAAGCTGTACAACATCAATAGGACCCTAAGAGAGTTCATCCAGAACTCGATGAGGCTGTGGAACACGACTCTGGAGGCCAACTCAAAACCAATTGCACAGGTGAGCATCAGATGCGGCATATACCAAGGAGATGCTCTGTCCCCCCTGCTGTTCTGCATAGGCCTAAACCCCTCAGCCAGATCATCTCAAAGAGTGGCTATGGATACCAGTTCGAAGTGGAACAACCATCAGCCACCTCCTCTACATGGATGACATCAAGCTGTATGCAAAGAATGAGCGTGACATTGATTCCCTGATTCACCTCACTCGGATCTACAGCAAAGACATCGGGATGTCATTCGGACTAGATAAATGTGGGCGGATGATATCTAGAAGAGGAAAGGTGATCACAACCGAGGGGGTTGACCTACCGGAAGGGAACATTGCAGATGTGCAGGACAGTTACAAATACCTGGGGATCCCACAGGCAAATGGGAATCATGAGGAGGCAGCTCGAAGGTCAGCCACAGCCAAATACCTCCAGAGGGTAAGGCAGGTCCTGAAAAGTCAGCTGAATGGCAAAAATAAGATCCAAGCCATTAACACCTATGCCATGCCAGTGATCAGATACCCGGCTGGGATAATATCCTGGCCACTGGAAGAGATACAAGCCACTGATATCAAGACAAGGAAGCTCCTTACCATGCATGGTGGGTTTCACCCTAAGTCCAGCGTCCTGAGGCTGTACACAAAGCGAAAGGAGGGGGGCCGAGGACTAGTAAGTGTCAGAACTACTGTCCAGGAGGAAACAGCGAACCTCGAGGAATACATCGAGAAAATGGCCCCCAAGGACCAACTCCTAAGTGAATGCCTCAGGCAACAAAAGCCCAGAAGGGATGAGGAACCACTGGGCCCATCATGGAAGGACAAGCCCTTGCATGGCATGTACCACCGACAAATTGAAGAAGTGGCTGATATGGAGAAAACATACCAGTGGCTGGAAAAGGCTGGACTGAAAGACAGCACAGAGGCACTAATCATGGCAGCACAGGAACAGGCCCTAAACACCAGAGCAATAGAGGCCGGGATCTACCACACCAGACAAGATCCCAGGTGCAGGCTGTGCAGAGAAGGCCCTGAGACAGTCCAACACATCACAGCAGGGTGTAAGATGCTGGCAGGCAAGGCATACATGGAACGGCATAACCAGGTAGCGGGCATAGTATACAGGAACATCTGTACAGAGTATGGATTGGAGGTCCCAGGGTCCAGATGGGAGACACCCCCAAAGGTGACAGAGAACAAACAGGCCAAGATCCTGTGGGTCTTCCAGATCCAGACTGACAAGATGGTGATGGCCAACCAGCCTGACATAGTGGTGGTGGATAAACATCGGAAGACAGTGGTAGTGATAGATGTAGCAATCCCCAGCGATAGCAACATCAGAAAGAAAGAACATGAGAAGCTCGAGAAATACCAAGGGCTGAAAGAGGAGAAAATGTGGGGTGTGAAGGCATCTGTGGTACCAATAGTGATCGGGGCACTAGGGCGGTGACCCCAAGCTGGAAGGATGGCTCCAACAGATACCAGGAACAACATCGGAGATCTCTGTCCAAAAGAGCGCAATGCTGGGAACAGCTAAGATCCTGCGCAGAACCCTCAGACTCCCAGGCCTCTGGTAGAGGACCCGAGTCTGAAGGAAACACCGCCCAGGTGGGCGAGAGGGAGATTTTTTTTTTTTTTTCATATATATAAAAATTGACATTAAAAAACATTAGTATGACAATTGGGATCAACTTCAAAATGTTGGCATTCAAATGATTTAAAATAGACATTTCTTTTATTGAAGTCTGCTATTAGGGACTGAATAGGGTGCCTTAATAGATAATTACATGACAATGCAAAATCCCATTTCAGTATTATTTTATTGTCCATATTAGAAAAACATTTGGGTTAAATGACAACTGAATGTACCTATCACAAACAGTAATTTTGAATGGAATAGTTAAACATTTCCTCATATTTCATTAAAGGTACAAGTTGAATGTGATTTCTCATTAATCTTATGCCTATAATAGGACTGTTGAGAACACTGATTTTAGATTGAATAACAGGAGAAAGAAAACCCAGTGCACGTTTGAATCAGGAAAACCAGACTGTGCTTGGCAACATGTGTGAAACCAACATTGCACTGAGCTAAACTAAACCAAGCAGTGTGCACAAGAGCAAACGTTGCACATATTTGAAGAAACACTTATGTTGAAACTCAACAAACTGATTCCTACCTGCATGATGGAGGATGAAGGTCTCAGCACTCTTCTCTGCTGTTCTGGGGACTTCAGTGTTGAATCACTCAGCATCACTTGATGGTTCTTCTGCCTGAAATAATAATTCATCATTAATGGGCAGCTCGTCAACAGTGTGCACAAGAGCACACATCTGGCTCAAATCGAAACACTAATCTTGAAATTCAACAAACTTACTCTAACCACACAAATGATATTATTATTATTATTATTATCGAGCAGGTGATCTGTTTTGGACCAGAAAGGGCAGGAGACCAGAGGCACTCAGTTCGAGGTTTTATTGGTTACCAGCAAGGGAAATAGTGCAAGGTAAATCCCTGAAGAGTCGCACACGTGGTGTAGCTGGTGCCGACTCTTCCGGGAGGTTGGCGTACACGTAGTCGTGGTCGGGGACGTAGCAGTGGTCGGGATCGTGGTCAGGAACGTAGCCGTGGTCAGGGACGTAGCAGTGGTCGGGGCCGTGGTCAGGGACGTAAGCAGTGGTCGGGATCGTGGTCAGGGACGTAGCAGAAGTCGGGATCGTGGTCAGGAACGTGGTCGTGGTCGTGGCAAAGAACGCTGGATGTGGCAATGCAATCATCTGGCAACTGAGTTACTGGAGAGCTGGGCTTTTGTAGGGAGGTGTGCTGATTTGCAGATGAGCATCAGGTGTGTTTCATCTGCTTGTTGGGGAGACCAGCCACGCCTCCTGTCAACACCTGAGAGCAAGGGAAAAGAGAGGGAGAGGCAACCAGAAAGTCACGCCCATCCTGGGCCATCACAGTACCCTCCCCCTCAACGGACGCCCCCTGGCGGCCTACCGGGCTTGTCCGGGAACTCCCGGTAGAAGTCCGTGAGCAGCTCCGGGTCCAGGATGAGGCTCTTGCTGACCCAAGACCTCTCTTCTGGACCGTACCCCTCCCAGTCCACAAGGTACTGGAACCCACGGCCCTGCCTGCGTACATCCAGCAGGCGGCGGACCGTAAAAGCAGGGTGGCCGTCGATGAGCTGGGGGGGTGGAGGGGGTTCGGCTGGCGGGCTTAAAGGGCTCCTTACGACCGGCTTTAGCAGAGACACATGGAAAGTCGGGTGGACTTTTAAAGCCGGAGGGAGCCTTAGCTTCACAGCAGTGGGGTTGATGATGCGTTCGATTGGGTAGGGGCCGATATATCTGGGGGTGAGTTTGCGCGACTCTGGCTCTCGTCACGTGACCTGCCACTTCAGACTAACCTCTTGCCTGACCTGGTATTCCGCAGCTGGGGTCCGATGTCGGTCCGCCAGCCGTTGGTTTCGGGTCTCCGTTCTCAACAAGGCTGCTCAGGCTTCTCGCCAGACTCGGCGGGCACGACGTAGATGAGCTTGTACTGATGGGACTGCCACTTCGGCTTCCTGGCTTGGGAATAAGGGTGGTTGGTACCCCTGAGAGACCATGAAAGGGGACATTCCTGTGGCGGAGGTGACCAGGGAGTTGTGGGCGTATTTGACCCAAGGCAGGTGCATGGACCAGGAGGCTGGCAGACGAAAAGCCACACATCGTAGGGCTGCCCCCAAGTCTTGGTTGGCCCACTCCGTCTGGCCGTTGGTTTGAGGGTGGTAGCCAGAGGAGAGGCTGGCCGAAGCCCCCACAGCTTGACAGAAAGCCTTCCAGACTTGGGACGCGAACTGGGGACCCCGGTCAGAGACAATATCCTGGGGGATACCATGGAGGCGAAAAAGATGTAATACAAGAAGATTAGCCGTTTCTAGTGCTGAAGGAAGCTTAGGAAGGGGTACAAAATGGACAGGCTTGGAAAAGCGATCGATGAGAGTCAGAATGACCATATTTCCCTCTGATGGGGGCAAACCCGCAACGAAGTCCACCGCCACGTGTGATCAAGGACGATGAGGTATGGGCAAAGGACGGAGGAAACCAGCTGGAGCACGGTGGGATGACTTGCTTCGGGCGCAGACGGAGCAGGCTGAGACGAACTCCCTGGTGTCAGCTGACATGGATGGCCACCAGAATCTCTGCCGAAGCAGAGCTAGGGTCCGGTGGTACCCCGGATGGCTGGCCACCTTGGATGAATGACCCCACTGGAGAACTGACGACCTAACAGCAGGAGAAACAAAGAGCCGGTCTCCCGGGCTCTGCTCAGGCACCGCATGCCCTTGGAGGGCGTCTTGTACCTTCTCTTCGATCTCCCACCTGGCCGCTCCAACCACGCAGGAGGACGGGACGATTGTCTCCACAGGGTTCTCCTCAGCTGGGGATGAAAACTGGCATGACAGAGCATCCGGCTTAGTGTTTCGGGAGCCCGGGCAGTAAGTCAGGGTGTAATTAAACCTACCCAAGAAAGGTGCCCACCGTGCCTCGTGAGGGTTTAGCCTGCGAGCCGAGCGTAGGTATGCCAGGTTTTTGTGGTCGATCCATACAATGAATGGGTGTTCCGCACCCTCAAGCCAGTGTCTCCATTCTTGCAGGGCCACCACCACTGCAAGGAGCTCCTGGTTTCCCACATCGTAGTTCTGTTCAGCTGGGGAGAGGCGTCTGGAGAAGTAGGCACAGGGATGGAGCTTCTGGTCGCTTGGAGATCGCTGGGAGAGGACAGCTCCCACTCCTGAGTCAGAGGCATCGACCTCCACTATGAACTGCAGCTTTGGATCTGGATGAACTGGAACAGGGGCTCTAGAGAATTTCTCTTTGAGATTGTCAAATGCTGCCTGGGCTGCTGAGGACCATTCATACGCCATCTTTGGTGATGTTAGACGTGTTAATGGGGCTACCAACCTGCTATAGTTCTTAATAAAGCGTCTGTAAAAGTTGGCAAACCCCAGGAACCTCTGAAGGTGTTTGCGTGTGGTCAGGACTGGCCACTCTAGTACCACGTTAATCTTGATGGGGTCAGGTCTTAATTGTCCCTGTTCAATAATGAACCCTAGGAAGGACACCGCCGGGACGCTGAATTCACACTTCTCGGCCTTTACGTAAAGCTTGTTTTCCAACAATCTCTGCAAACCTGTTCTGACATGAGACATGTGCTCCTCGACACTCTTTGAAAAAATTAAGATGTCATCCAGGTACACAAAAACGAATCTATTCAGCATATCGCGGAGTACATCATTGACCAAAGCCTGGAAAACTGCGGGTGCGTTTGTTAGGCCAAAAGGCATTACCTGATATTCAAAGTGCCCCAGGTGAGTATTAAATCCGGTTTTCCACTCATCGCCTTCCCTAATTCTCACCAAGTGATACGCATTTCTTAAGTCTAGCTTAGTGAAAATCATAGAATCATGGAGGGGGGCGAAAGCCGAGTCAATCAGAGGTAGGGGGTATTTGTTCTTTATTGTAGCCTCATTCAGGCCGGTGTAATCTATACATGGGCGCAAGGACCCGTCCTTCTTCTCCACGAAAAAGGCACCAGCCCCCAGTGGAGATGATGAGGGCCTGATGAGGCCGGGGAATCCTGAATGTAGGCCTCCATAGATTCTTTTTCTGGCTTGGAGAGTTTGTAGAGCTTCCTTGTTGGGAGTGAAGCCCCTGGGAGCAGGTTAATTGCACAGTCATATGGTCTGTGGGGTGGTAGGGAGAGGGCCTTGTCTTTGCTAAAGACTAACTTTAGGTCATGGTATTCACTGGGAACGCCTGTTAGATCAATCTCTTCTGGAGGGCTCGGAGGGAATGGAGGACTAGGAGGAATAGCCGAACGGAGGCAATTAGCATGGCAAAAGAGGCTCCAGCTAGTTATGGAGCCAGCGCACCAATCGATTTGTGGATTATGTTTCTTCAGCCAGGGTAACCCTACCACAACGCGGGAAGAGGGCGAGGGAATCACGTACAGTTCTATGTGCTCATGATGGTTGCCGGAGATCGTGAGGGAAATGGCTTTGGTGCAGTGGGTTACCCTGGCTAAATGCCGGCCGTCTACCAGTACCTGGACGGATAGGTCCGCATCTCGCCAGCGCAACATGCCTTCTACCTGGAATCGCTTACCTTCCAGGGAGAGCAAGGACTGGGCAGACCGGCTCTCTTGTGAGGCTTCGCTGGTTGGAGCGCGCCGCCGCTGGGGTAAGTCCGGACACCTGGCCCGGAGGTGTTCCCCCTGGCCGCAGTAAAAACATAGCCCCAGGCGGTTGCGGCGTTGTCGCTCCGCGGATGACAGTCGGGTCCGACCCAGCTGCATGGGCTCCTCCACACTGGGTCGTAGACGTGTAGTCTCTGCTGGGTGAGCACCGACGTACTCTGTCGCTCTGGCGGGGTGCTGGGAAAAGCTGGCGGTGGAAGCGGACCGCCATGGCTTCCGCTCCTCCTCCTTTTCCCTCCATCTCTCCCTGAGTCGGTTGTCCAATCGGGTGGCTAACTGGATGAGCTCCTCTAGCGAGCCTGTTTCGTCTCGAGCTGCTAGTTCGTCCCGGAGCTCATCCGACAACCCCCTCAGGAAGATGCCCTTTAGGGCTAGCTGATCCCAGCCGCACTCTGTGGCTAGAATGCGGAAGTCAAGTGCGTACTGGGAGACAGATTCCGTGCCCTGGCGGAGCGACAAGAGCCGGTTTACTGCTTCCTTTCCCCGGACCGGCTGATCAAAAACCCTCCGCATCTCTGCTGCGAATTCCCTGTAGTCCCGACACCGAGAGGGCTCGCGTAGCGTGAGGGCCAAAGTCCACGAAGCAGCTTTGCCAGCACAAAGACTCATGACGAATGCTATTTTGGACTGGTCAGTGGCATAGGTTGCCGGCTGCTGGCTAAAAACCAGGGCACACTGGTGCAGGAACTCTGCGCATGTCCCTAGGTCCCCTGTGTACCTGGCTGGGATTGTGATGTAGGGCTCTCGGGGTGAGGAAGTAGACGGTCTCGGAGGAGCCGCCAGTGGCGAGGGAGCAGATGAGGCGGCGGCCGGCGGAGCAGACAGGACTCTGGAGGTTGAGAGGCAGGTGAGTTGTGAGGAGACGTGACCCATTTGTCCGTCGAGCCGGGTCACGCTGGAGGCCAGTTGTTGTAAGGTCTCCAGAGCTCTTGTCAGGGCTGATTCATGCTGGCCGAGAAGCGCGCCTTGTGCGGCCAAGGTGTGCTGGAGGCGCTTGGTCTCCGCCTGGTCCATTTCGGGCCAGATGATTCTGACTCGGTGGTGTTTTTGGACCAGAAAGGGCAGGAGACCAGAGGCACTCAGTTCGAGGTTTTATTGGTTACCAGCAAGGGAAATAGTGCAAGGTAAATCCCTGAAGAGTCGCACACGTGGTGTAGCTGGTGCCGACTCTTCCGGGAGGTTGGCATAGACGTAGTCGTGGTCGGGGACGTAGCAGTGGTTGGGATCGTGGTCAGGAACGTAGCCGTGGTCAGGGACGTAGCAGTGGTCGGGATCGTGGTCAGGAACATAGCAATGGTTGGGATCGTGGTCAGGAACGTAGCCTTGGTCAGGGACATAGCAGTGGTCGGGATCGTGGTCAGGGACGTAGCCGTGGTCAGGGACGTAGCAGAAGTCGGGATCATGGTCAGGAACGTGGTCGTGGTCGTGGCAAAGAACGCTGGATGTGGCAATGCAATCATCTGGCAACTGAGTTACTGGAGAACTGGGCTTTTGAAGAGAGGTGTGCTGATTTGCAGATTAGCGTCAGGTGTGTCTCATCTGCTTGTTGGGGAAACCAGCCACGCCTCCTGTCAACACCTGAGAGCAAGGGAAAAGAGAGGGAGAGGCAACCAGAAAGCCACGCCCATCCTGGGCCATCACACTGTCGTGCGTATTTATTATTCTTATATCAAAAACTGTGTCCGCTAACTCGTCCCGCAGCTTTGAGAAAAGTGCCACACATTATATCAAAACGTGTGTGACACGGCGGTGCTTTCGGACCAAGAAGTGCAGGAGACCAGAGGCACACAGTTCGATTCTTTATTGGTTGCCAGCGAGGAAAACAGCACAAGGAAAATCCCTGATGAGTCGCACACGTGGTGTTGCTGGTGCTGACTCTTCCGGGAAGTTGGCGTAGACGTAGTCGTGGTCAAGGAACGTAGCCGAGGTCAAGATCGTGGTCAGGGACATAGTCGAGGTTTAGGAGAACAACAACGCGGGATGTTGCAGGGCAATCATCTGGCACAGAGTGTTGGGGAGCAGGGCTTTTAAGGTGGTGTGCTGATTGCCAGATGATGAGCTCCAGGTGTGCCTCGTCTGCTTGTCATGGCCAGCCACGCTTCCTGTCACCACCTGGGAGCAAGGGAGAAGAGAGGGAGGGCAAACCGGATAGCCACGCCCATCCTGGGCCATCACAGTACCCCCCCCCAATCGACGCCCCACGGCGGCCTACCGGGCTTATCCGGGAACTCCCAGTAGAAATCAATGAGCAGTGCCGGGTCCAGGATAAGGCTCTTGCAGACCCAAGACCTCTCCTCTGGACCGTACCCCTCCCAGTCCACGAGGTATTGGAAACCACGGCCGCGCCTACGTACGTCCAACAGGCGACGGACAGTAAATGCCGGGTGACCGTTGATGAGCTGGGGAGGTGGGGGGGGCTCAGCTGGAGGGCTCAGGGGGCTCTTTGTGAGGGGTTTGAGCAGGGACACGTGGAAAGTGGGGTGGATTTTCAGGGTTGGGGGGAGTTTTAATTTTACCACTGCGGGATTTATGACTTGCTCAATGGTATAGGGGCTGATATATCTGGGGGTAAGTTTGCGTGACGAGAGCCACACCTCTTGCCCGACCTTGTACTCCGGAGCAGGGGTTCTGTGACGGTCCGCCAAGCGTCGGTTACATTCCGCCGTTCGTGTCAAGGCTGCCCAGGCTTCCCACCAGATTCGGTGGGCACGATGAAGGTGGTCTTGTACTGAGGGTAATGCGACCTCGCACTCCTGGCTCGGGAACAGGGGAGGCTGAAAACCCTGGGAGACCATGAAGGGGGACTTACCTGTGGCGGAGCTGACCAGGGAGTTATGAGCATACTCGACCCAGGGTAGGTGCGTGGACCAAGCGGTCGGTAGCCAGAAAGCCACGCAGCGTAGAGCCGATCCCAAGTCCTGATTTGCCCGCTCCGTCTGGCCGTTGGTCTGGGGGTGGTACCCGGAGGAGAGACTGGTCGATGCCCCCAAGGCTTGGCAGAAAGCCTTCCACACCTGAGAAGTGAACTGGGGGCCCCGGTCTGACCCAATGTCCTGGGGAATAGCGTGGAGGCGAAACAGATGGTGAATGAGTAGTTCAGCAGTTTCTAGAGTGCAGGGGAGTTTCGGTAGGGGAACAAAATGGACAGACTTTGAGAACCGGTCGACTATGGTCAAAATGACCGTATTCCCACTGGATGGGGGTAACCCGTTTACAAAGTCCACGGCAACATGGGACCAGGGGCGGTGAGGTATCGGTAATGGACGGAGAAGGCCAGCCGGGGCCTGGTGAGAGGGCTTGCTGTGGGCGCAGACGGAGCAGGCCAGGACATACTCACGGGTGTCGGCAGGCATGGACGGCCACCAGAACCTCTGTCGAAGCATGGCTAGAGTCCTGTGGCAGCCGGGGTGGCGAGCCAGCTTCGAATCATGGGCCCGCTGTAGCACCAACGACCTCACCAGGGCAGGGACGAAGAGCTGACCCTCTGGGCAATCTGTGGGAACGGCCTGCCCCCGGAGGGCCTCCTGGACGGCCTGCTCGATCTCCCACCTGGCCGCCCCAACCACACAGGATGATGGGACAATGGTCTCCGCAGGGGCCTCCTCCCCCGTGGGTGAAAACTGGCGGGAAAGCGCATCAGGCTTGGTATTACGGGAGCCCGGGCGGTAGGTAATGGTGTAATTAAACCTACCCAGGAATAGGACCCACCGCGCCTGACGTGGGTTCAGCCTCCGGGCGGAACGCAGGTAGGACCGATTTTTGTGATCTGTCCAGACAACGAACGGGTGTTCTGCACCCTGCAGCCAGTGTCTCCACTCCTGCAATGCCAATACTACGACCAGCAGCTCCCGGTTTCCCACGTCATAATTCTGCTCGGCCGGGGGAAAGGCGCCGAGAGAAGAAAGTGCAGGGGTGGAGTCTCTGGTCATCTGGGGACCGTTGGGATAGGACTGCCCCCACTCTGGAGTCCGAGGCGTCAATCTCCACGATGAACTGCAGGTGTGGATCCGGGTGTACCAACACAGGGGCGCTCAAGAACCTCTCTTTGAGGGTCTTGAACGCCTCCTGTGTTGCAGGGGACCATTTGAAAACCGCCTTGGTGGATGTGAGTTGGGTGAGTGGGGCTGCCAACCTACTATAGTTTTTAATGAAGCGTTGGTAGAAGTTGGCAAACCCCAGGAAACGTTGGAGGTGCTTGCATGTGGAGGGGACTGGCCATTCCAGTACTGCTTGGATTTTGGCTGGATCAGGCTCTAGTTGGCCCCGCTTAACGACGAACCCCAGGAAAGAAACAGAGGAGACGCTGAACTCACACTTTTCTGCCTTGATGAACAGCTTGTTCTCCAGGAGTCTCTGCAAGACTGCCCTAACATGTTTTACATGAGCCTCATGGTTCTGGGAGAAAATCAAAATGTCGTCAAGGTACACAAAAACAAACCGGTTCAGCATGTCCCGGAGAACGTCGTTAACTAGAGCCTGAAAAACTGCTGGTGCATTGGTCAGGCATTACCTGGTATTCGAAATGTCCCAGGTGAGTATTAAAAGCCATCTTCCACTTGTCACCCTCCCTGATTCTGACAAAGTGGTATGCATTACGTAGGTCCAGTTTCGTAAATATAGCTGCGTCATGAAGCGGGGCAAAAGCGGAGTTCAGTAACGGTAGTGGGTATTTATTTTTAACTGTTATCTCGTTCAGGCCGGCGTAATCTATGCAGGGGCGCAAGGAGCCATCCTTCTTTTCCACAAAGAAGGCCCCCGCCCCCAGGGGTGACTATGAGATTCACGGCCAGGGAATCTTGGGAGGTACGCCTCCATTGCCTCCCTCTCCGGCTTGGAGAGTTTATAAAGTCTCCTGGAAGGAAGAGGGGACCCCGAGAGAAGGTCAATGGCGCAATCATAAGGCCTGTGGGGTGGCAGGGAGAGGGCCTGGTCCTTGCTAAAGACCAACTTTAGGTCATGGTATTCCCTAGGGATGCCTGATAGGTTAATTTCCTCTGGAAGGCTCATGGGAAGTGGAGGACTAGGAGGGATAGTGGAACGGAGGCAGTTTGCATGACAGAAAGGGCTCCAGCTAGTTATAGACCCGGCGGACCAGTCAATTAGCGGGTTGTGTTTTTTCAGGTAACCCTACCACGATGCGGGAAGAGGCGAGGGAATTACGTACAGCTCTATCTGCTCGTGATGGTTCCCGGAGAGCGTGAGGGAAATGGCTTTGGTGCAGTGGGTTACCCTGGCTAAATGCCGGCCGTCTAACGCCAACACCTTTTTTGGGCTCGCGAGGGTTAGTGTGGGAATGTTTGCTTCGCTGACCAGTTCCTCATCAATAAAATTGTCATCGGCCCCCGAGTCTACCAGTACCCGGACGGGCAGGTCTGCATCCTGCCAGCGCAACATACCTTCAACCTGGACTCTCTTGCCTTCCAAGGAAGATGAGGACTGGGCAGGCCGGCTCTCTGGTGGGACTTCGCTCGTTGGAGAGCGCCGCCGCCGCGGTAAGTCCGGACACCCGGCCCGGAGGTGTCCCCCCTGGCCGCAATAAAAGCATAGTCCCAGGCGGTTGCGGCTTTGTCGCTCGGCGGATGACAGTCGGATCCGTCCCAGCTGCATGGGCTCATCTGCACTGGGTCGTAGACGTGTAGTCTCTGCTGGGTGAGCACCAACATACTCCTTCGCTCTGGCGGGCTGCCGGTAGTAGCGAACCGCCGGGGCTTCCGCTCCTCCGCCTTTTCCCTCCGTCTCTCCCTGAGTCGGTTGTCCAGTCGGGTGGCTAAATGGATGAGCTCCTCTAGCGAGCCCGTTTCATCTCGAGCTGCTAGTTCGTCCCGGAGCTCATCCGACAACCCCTTCAGGAAGATGCCCTGCAGAGCTACCTGATTCCAGCCGCACTCTGTGGCTAAGATGCGTAAGTTTAGTGTGTACTGGGAGACTCCGTGCCCTGGTGGAGCGACAAGAGCCGGCTCACTGCCTCCTTTCCCCGGACCGGCTGATCGAAAACCTCTGCATCTCTGCTGTGAACTCTCCAGACACAGAGAGGGCTCGTGTTGCGCGAGGGCCAATGTCCACGAGGCGGCTTTGCCAGCACAAAGACTTATGACAAATGCCACCTTTGACTGGTCGGTGGCGTAGGTAGCTGGCTGCTGGCTAAAAACCAGGGCACACTGGTGCAGGAACTTCGCACATGCCCCTAGGTCCCCCGTGTACCTGGCTGGGGTCGGGATGTACGGTTCTCGGGGTGAGGAAGTAAACGGTCCCGGAGGTACAGCCGGTGGTGAGGGAGCAGGTGAGGCGGCAGCTAGCGGAGCAGACAGGACTCCGGAGGTCGAGAGGCTGGTGAGTTGTGACATTGCCCGTTGAGCTGGGACACGCTGGAGGCCAGTTGTTGTATTGCCTCCAGAGCTCTTGTCAGGGCTGATTCCTGCCGGCTGAGGAGCGGGCCTTGTGCGGCCAAGGCACACTTGAAGTGCTCAGTCTCTGCCTGGTCCATTTTGTCCAGATGATTCTGACACGGCGGTGCTTTCGGACCAAGAAGTGCAGGAGACCAGAGGCACACAGTTCGATTCTTTATTGGTTGCCAGCGAGGAAAACAGCAAAAGGAAAATCCCTGAAGAGTCGCACACGTGGTGTTGCTGGTGCCGACTCTTCCGGGAAGTTGGCGTAGACGTAGTCGTGGTCAAGGACGTAGCCGAGGTCAAGATCGTGGTCAGGGACGTAGCTGTGGTCAAGGACATAGCCAAGGTCAAGATCGTGGTCAGGAACGTAGCCGTGGTCGGAATCGTGGTCAGGGACGTAGTCATGGTCCTGGTCATGGTCAAAGCGTAGTCAGGAACGTAGTCGAGGTTTAGGAGAACGAGGAACGCGGGATGTTGCAGGGCAATCATCTGGCACAGTGTTGGGGAGCAGGGCTTTTAAGGTGGTGTGCTGATTGCCAGATGAAAAAGACAAAAACACACCAACTTTGGAGCCTCACAGTGTTGTCGTGCTTTCATGAAGAGACGCAGTTGAAAGTTTAAAAGGGTGACGAGACATTAAACTTTATTGGTTCCGATCGGCATTTCAACCGTCACATTTTTTCCGAAACCGCGATTTACATTTTATGCTCTTTTCAGATGTTTCAAACTTCACGCACTCTAACTTTCAGCCTCTCTTCTCGTCACACAAATTCTTGTGTTTCAGCCCTCCTCATGCCTACACATTTAACTTCTCGCACACCATTTTACATAATAACGTAGAGAAATTTGTGCCGGTTCAGACGGTGTGACTTTCGAAGCCCTATGATTTACGATTGAAGCTCCATCCGCTCCAATGTTAAATTCGGAACTTCTCTCCCGCCCAAAATCGCGAATGTGTGGTGTTTTAGAATTGTTCCCATGCAGTCATTTTTTGCAGTACCTACATAAATCACACACGTGTGCGTTCGGCCAAGTCTCGTCATAGCCTCTCGTTTTGGTGAAATTTTGGCCATACGAGCTACGGTTTTGATGTGAGATGATTTTGTTTGGGGGCATCGCGCTCAATCACTTATTGGGATTGGGGGCTTCTCAGCAGTCAAGTGCTGTACATTTCCACGGCAGCTCGTGTCTGCTGACAAAGCTGATTCCAATCAGCCAATCAGACGCCTTTTCTTGACCCCTCCCGACAAACACACAGACATGTTTGTCAGCTGCTGTTAGAGTGCCTTCCATTTGTTTCCTATGGACTCAGCCTAACTCTCCCCATAACTGTGACTTGCCTGAACCTTACCCTTACACTAACACTAACTGCAATGTAAACCACACACACACAACCAACACACACACACACACACACATAGACTGTGATACTGGCACGCCCATCCAACAGCACACATCCACACAGAGACATACTAACACATACACACACAGACACAAACACTCTGCAATAGGAGCTATGGCGACTGAGTCGGGTACACTGTTTGAGGCCACATTTCCGACGTGTTTCGGCATTTTTCCCAGCGTGGCGGGTTCGGTTCCGGTACACAGCAGCATGCACATGTCAAAATTTCCGCGGGAATTTTCTAGTTATATTCTATTCTACTATAACTTCACTTGGATGTAAAATGGAGCAATACAAGACCATATATGACAGGCAACAAAGTTTTCACTGACTGGCTAAGTTTGATCAGAGGCAGAAACAACAGTATTGAGTTAAATCTTATGCAGATATTTTTCTCATTCTGATCTTTTACATTTAAGACATTATTCATAATCTTCCACTGACCATCATTTATGACAAACCTGTTTCCTCAAAGGCCAATCCTTTCCCCCATAGTCATATGTTATTTCTTCTCCTGGATGAATTTCCCTCAAAGCAAACAGAAAAAGGTGTGGTTTGCCCTCTATTATGACCCTCTTCATTTTGCAATTTGGATGCCTGTGGTCATCATTGACGAGTCGTCCAAGGCTGCCATCTTCTCGGGCTGCATCAATGTTTGATGTTTCAGTTTGAATACTTCTGAATTGTTCAGTCATTTGGATCAGATGTACTGGTAAGGTTAGATGAGCATAGAAACAAAATCCTGACCAATATCTAGGTAAATAATGATAATAATTTGAACCCCCACACATAAAAACAAGATCTACCAAAGCACTTGAAGCATAATATCCTATGGTAGGACCACGTCCTATTGTTAAAGTTGTCTTATTTCCCTGAAATGTGTAGATGCCAGGGTAATGTCCTCCATATTCTACACATTCAGCCACTCCCATAAATACTGTTTCAATTTTTTCATTTTTAGGTGCGTATAGGGGATTCCTATCCGGATAACAAAAACAATAAGATGGTTTCTCAAGTACCTTTACCTGACCAATGGGCATTGTTTTTTCTTAAGATTTGTTGACTTATGGAGAGGAATAGGTGATCCATACTTATTTGTAGCACAACTATTTTCAAAGGTTTTCCGTATATACTGTTTTCCAAGTTGTTCAGCATATTCACAAAGAACATTAATCATTTCATTCCTTGGTAGCGGTTTTGTAACAGGTTCCAAACAAGACTCCGTACTATCACAAGGAGGCACAACAACAGCCAATAGACCACTCTGATTTGGATAAGTGTGCTTTACCATGTAGGTCATCATCTCATACCATGTGTTACCCTTTACTATTGGCTCTAACAACACAAACCTTTTAGCTCTTCCGTCAGATGCTACTAACGGAGCATGTTCTACTTTTACCAGGTTTTCTTCGTTTATAGTTGTCTTTCCTTCTAAAGAAACATTAGAAAATAATAGGCCTCCAACAAACACTAATGGCCATAACATAATGACTAGAACTTCAAGCCTGAGTTTACTCATTTCCTTTTATGGTATCGGTGCCTTCTTACAGTGGGACGCGTGAATCCAACTCGCTCTTTCCTTTACTTTTACCGTGGTTGGTGTAGTGAGGAGAACCTGAAATGGACCTTTCCAACGTGGAGAATGCCAATGACGCCTTGTAAAATCCTTCACCAGAATCCAATCACCAGACTGGAAAGGATGAGTTATTTCTCCTTCCCTTAAGGGTGACGGAAGGGCTTCTTTTACCTGTGAAGAAATAGTACTCACTATATGAGTTAATTGTCTACAATAGGCCACTATGGCCTCATCGACAAAAATTTGATCTGTGGGCTTTCCTTTATAAAGATTTTGGCCAATAGGCATTACTCTTCCTGTCAAAACTTCATGTGGTGACAACCCTATTGTAGAGTGATGCCTTCCCCTCATATACATTAACACTAAGGGAAGACATGAGACCCAATCTAATTGCGTCTCTTCCATCATTTTTGTGAGTTTATTTTTTAATACTCCATTTACTCTCTCAACGGCACCTCCACTTTGTGGATGATAGGCACAATGTTGTCTCAAATCAATTCCCGTTTTTTCTGCTAAAAAGGAAATAGTATTATTAACAAAATGACTACCATTATCTGATGACAATTTCTCTGGAATTCCCCACCTTGGAATTATTTCTTGTAGTAGACATTTAGCAGTTGATTTTGCATCCGCATGCCTACAAGGAAAGGCTTCTACCCACTTAGAAAACATATCTACAATAACCAAACAATATTTATACCCTCTAGCTGGAGTCAACTCAATAAAATCCATCATAATATGTTGAAATGGACTATCAGGAATAGGAAACGCTGATTGTGTCGTTTTGTGTGACTTACCAATGTTATGTTGAGCACACACCAAACATCTTTTACAAAAATTTTCCGCAACTGTACTAAACCCAATTGAATCCCAGGTTTGACCAATAAAATCAATCATTCCACCCTTAGAAACATGGTCCAATCCATGCGATAACTTGGCCATATAAGGAAACAGTCGTTTGGGCAAACAAGGCTTATTCCTTGGGCCCCACCATATTCCCTCTGAATCACGATGACCATGTTTCTTCCATGCAGACTTCTCTGCTGGAGTTGCCAAAGATTGAACATCCTTCAAGGACATATGTGGGTCAAAACCCATCTGAGAGACATCAGATCCAAGATGCATTAGAAGAGAAGATGATTCAGATGAAACTGCAGCAAACTTAGCAACAGCATCTGCAAAAGAGTTTCCTTTTGACACAGCATCCACAACCTTAACATGAGCTTGACACTTGCAAACAGCAACCTGAGAGGGAAGCAAAATAGCTTCAAGAAGGTTGTTGACAAGAAGATGATGTTGAATAGGTGTCCCTTGCGATGTGAGGAATCCTCTATTCTTCCATAAAGCAGAAAAATCATGTACAACCCCAAAAGCATACTTACTGTCCGTATAGATGGTGACACTTTTTCCCGCTGCAAGAATACATGCTCTTGTTAAAGCAAAAAGTTCAGCAGCCTGTGCAGAAAGATGAGATGGGAGCCTTGCGGACTCCACCACATCATGATCACTTACAATGGCATAACCAACAGCTCCAACCCCATCAATTCGCCTAGCCGATCCATCTACATAATAGATCAACTCAGGGTTGGAAAGAGGTGTGGTTGAAAGATCATGCCTGGGGGTCACTGCCTCAGTAATTGCCGCCAGACAATCATGAGGTTCACCCTCTTCTTCAGTAGGAAGCAAAGTGGCTGGATTCAACACGTTACATCTTTTCAACGTAACATGTGGCAGACTTAAGATATTATAATAATGAAGAGTAGAAGCAGGAGTAAAATGAGCTGTTTTAGCTTGTAAAAGAATAGTAGCCACAGCATGTGGAACCAAGACAGTCAGTGGTCTATAGGCTACTAAAGAAGAAGAAGCTGTTATTGCTGCTGCAACTGCAGCCACTGATCGAGCACAAGGGGGAAGACCCCTCACAACTGGTGAAAGTTTCTGTGAATAATAAGCAACCGGCTTGAATCTGTCACCATGTTTCTGAAGTAAAACAGCACTATAAAATCCACCCTTTTCATCAACCGCCAGAGTAAAATCTTTTGACATATCAGGAATACCTAAAGCAGGTGCCATAGCCAAAGCTTCTTTCAGCTTTTTAAAAGAATCAAGAGTTTCAGGAGTCCAAGTCACTGGGTCATGTGCAGTCAGTCCAGTCGCGTGCGCCATGTCGGAAAGGGGATGGGCTAATTTAGCATAATGAGAAATCCAGGCCCGACAGTAGCCTGTACATCCTAAAAAGGATAAAACTTGCTTTTTGTTATTGGTTTAGGCATTGACAATACTGCCTGAATTCTATCTTTACCAATTCTACGTTCATTTTGTGAGATCTCATGTCCTAAATAGTGCACTTGTTGTTTTACCAGCTGGAGTTTTCCTAGCGACGCTTTATGTCCCTGCGAGGCCAAATATTTTAACAGGGCATTTGTATCTATAATACAATTTTCCTCAGATGTGGAACAAACAAGAATATCATCAACATAAAGAATCACAGTACTTCCTTTTGGAAACACAAAACTAGCCAAATTTTCCTGCAATGCAGCTGAATAAATAGTTGGTGATTCAGTAAATCCTTGTGGACACCTTGTCCACATATATTTTTTTCCCTTAAAGGTAAACGTGAACCAATATTGCGATGCCGGATCAACTGGAACACTAAAGAAAGCATTAGCCAAATCAATTACAGTAAACCAGTTTGCATCACTAGGTATAGAAGATAAAATCGTGGCTGGGTTAGGTACAACCGGTGCTCGAGCAAACACAGCCTCATTTACAGCGCGCAAGTCATGGACAGGTCGCCAGGTCTGGCCATCTGCCTTTTTCACAGGATAAAGTGGAGTATTACATGGAGATGTTGGGGCTGGAACAATAATTCCATCTTTTAGAAGTTGTTCAATAATGGGAGTCATTCCCTCCTCTGCATCAGGTCGTAGAGGATACTGTCGCTTATTAGGCCTATAGTCAGATTTAGGAACCACGACCAATGGAGTGGCATCCTTTATTAATCCCACATCATACTTATGAGTTGCCCACAGATGTTTAGGGACCCCTTCCAAAGCTGGATGGGTATCTTCAAACTCTGCAGTATTCACTACAAAATTAGAAATCATTACAAAAGATAAATCCAAATCAGCCAATTGAACTGTTCTATGAACCTTCCATTCACAATGGAAAGGATAGTTCACTGTTTGGGCTGAGACTATCTCTGTATTACCGCAAGACACATCCATATTTTGTAATGTCACGCCTATATTATAATCTGAAAAAGCTAATGATCTAGATAAAACAACATGAGGAACGCCGGTTTTCCAAAACACTTTCTTCTGCATTATATCTAAATCAATAAGCAAAGCAACAAAATCTTCAGTGACCACAATGCCATTACCGAGCAACTTTTCATCTGTTATCTTTCTGTTCCACTCTTTTTCAAATTGTTCATGCATTTCTGTTTTTGAAATTTGGCATACACATTTATAAGCGCATGGCCTATATTTTAAAAATGCATTTCCACTTAAACCCAATGCACATAACAAGTCCCTGCCTGCTAAATTTACTGGGCATTCTGGGACAATAACAAATGAGTGATAAATATTAGTTATACCAAAATCTTCACATTCAACTGGACATGCCTCAGTTACTCCACACCTTAAAGATGTTCCTGAAACCCCAATGCAGATCTTAGTTTTGTTAGACATCTGAAAGATTTCTGTTATCGACCTTAAAGATGATTCAGTAGCTCCTGTATCAGCCAGCATTTCATAGGTGGTGCCATGGACTGTGATTTTAAACATAGGAAGATCCTCAGTCCTATAACGAAGTGAGAGATAAAAACAAGTCAGTATCTTCAGAGTCACTTATTTTAGGTTTCTCACTGCTTTCGTTACAAGTGGCATCAGGATTTGGAGTTTGTGCAAGGAGTCATGATCGTCTTGTGGCTGTGATTTCTATCCCCAAATGGTCTGTTGACAGTCACATTTCTGCCTGGTGGACGCACTGCTCCTGGTTCATCATCATCCCATTCTTCTGTATTAGGGCATTCTCGGGCCCAATGACCTTTCTGACCACATTTCCAACAGGCATCAGTTTCTCCCTGCCAATTTCCAAAATTTCTGCCTCTTCCTCGACCACGATATCCACCTCTTCCTCTATTAGATGTAGGAGTAAAATGGGCCAACTAGACCATCTGTAGTCTTTCAGCAGTTGCCTTAGTCTTCTTCAGTTGTTGATTTCTGTCATCCTGGACAATAGTCTCTGCATGTGCACAATATTTCTTAACGTCATTTAATCTGGCACTTTGCCATGCCACACAGTGTCTGACAAACATGGCTCTGATCTCCGGGTCTATGCCATCCACCAAGGTCTGAATAAACTGTCTTTCCCATACAGAGTCATTCATAGTATCAGTTGGCTGTTCGTTTCCACTATGCGTATTAAAGACTTGAATTTTCCTGGAGAAATAGTCATCAAATGTTTCTCCTGACTTTTGTACACATGCATTCACAGTTGTCATATTTATGAATGGCTTGAATCTTGTTTCTAATGCTTGGTACAAATCTCTCAACTGAGCTTGATATAGAGAACCACTTCCAACATTCCATGGAACAGCTGAATTCCAAAAAGCAGGTTTCACTTCTCCCCAACCAAGACCCATTTTGGTCACACATACATGTTCCAGTTCCGCTGAAGTGGGTCTAGATTGCAACACCATCTTCTCCAGAGCATTTGCAAACACTTTTCCATTATTCTTGGGCTCTGAAAGTTTATCAATAATGGACTGTAATTCAGCAAGTTTCCATGGTCTATAAACATGTTGAATACCCCCGGCTCCATCTGGGCATTCTATCATTGGAGCAAGCACTGAAACTTCTAGAAGCTCATCATCAATATCCAATGCAGGTGGAGAGCCTTTTATTGGAGATGACATTTTCGGTTGGTAGACAGCACCTGACCTAGTAGTGCCTTGGTCAGTTTGATTAGGCTGTAATTTCTTCTGTCTGGACACTGGTCTCCATTCTATCTCTTCGGGCGTTGGTGTAGATATTTTAGTGGCTGGATCTAATAATCCAGCATACGGTGGGGGTGCATGAGTAGTAGGTGGTACTACGACATCTCTTCTGCTACCTAACATTGCCGTTGCTCCTCCCACAGCTCCATCAACAGCCTGTTGACCTTGCACTGGAGAAAAGGGAACTACTGGTTGTGGAGGTTGTATTCTCACTGGACAGTCAATATCATCTACTTTATGAATGCTGACCATTACTGGTTTTGGACGATTAGAAATTGTTTGATCTGTATGACAAACTTTTCGCCCAATGGCATCCCAGACCCCAAGGCATTCTATCATATATTCATAATCCTAGTCTAAAGGACCCATAAAATTTGGACAATCTATAAGGTTATGCAACATTGCTATTTGGGCTTTTTCAAAAGAGCCGTCTTGTGGCCAACTAGAATCAAATTCTTTTATGTTGTCACAAAACGGTGTTTTATAATAAGTTGATCCTGTTACCTCTTCAACAAGAGCCTTAGGAGTCAACTGTTCTTTTTTATCATATATATCCTCCACACTCAAAGAAACAAAGGTCTTAACACTTTTATATGCTTTATCAGTCCTTTCTCTATTATCAGCTTCTTTTTCCCATAACTTTAAAGTTTCAAGGTGTTTTGTCCATTTTTTTATTTACTTTTTCACAAGCGCGTATTTTAGCTTTTTTAATTTTTGTGATGATCAGTACAGGAACCAGTCGCAAGACAGTGTGTGCTGACAATGATCTTTATTAGCGACAGTCCAAAATCCGCAAATCCAAAAAGCCGTATCACAAGTCCGTAAACAGGGTCAGAAAACCAGAACAGCAAAACCAGAGGCGTAGTCAAACAGTCCGAGTCAGAAAAACCAGAGAAACAGCAAACAAATCTAAGGGGCTAGAGCAATAAACGGTGGTCAGGCAAAACTGGGTCTACGAAAACAGATCAGGCTAAGCGTACAGGGATCTCGGCTTGGGCATGAAATGGTCACGATTCGACACCAGGGAAGTGTGAAGCAGGGTTTAAATACACTGGGGAGTGATGAGCAAAAGAGACACAGGTGCGAGGAATTAGTCAGGTGATTAACCAAAAGCGGGGGAAGAACACCAGGGGGAGCCCTAACAGATAACACCAGGCAGAAACCCAAAAGGACATGGATCATAACAGTACCCCCTCCCTTAAGAAACGCCTCTCGGTGTTTTAATAGGTGGTTTGGGATGAGTCCTGTGGAAGTCCCTTATCATGTCCTTGTCCAGAATGAACCTGGCCGGTGTCCAGCTTCTCTCCTCGGGACCGTAGCCCTCCCAGTCAATGAGGTACTGAAGGCCCCGGCCCCGACGACGACAGTCCAGGATGCTCCGGACCTTGTATGTCTCTCCATTCTCGATGATGCTGGGGGCGGGAGGGGGCTCAGGGGCGGAACACAAGGGGTGAGTGACCACCGGTTTAATACGTGAAACATGGAATGTGGGGTGTATCTTACTCATAGTAGCGGGAAGCCGAAGTCTGACTGCAGAGGGGCTGATAACCTTGACAATGGTGAATGGACCAATGTAGCGAGGAGCCAACTTACGCATGCCCCCCTTCAGTGGGATGTCCTTGGCAGCCAGCCACACACGTTGCCCCACAAGATAAACTGGAGCCGGAGTACGCCTCCTGTCCGCCCGTTCCTTCATCCGAGCAGCCGCTTTCAACAGATTGGAGCGTGTAATGCTCCAGGTCCTTCTGCATCTGCGGATGAAGGCCTCAGCAGACGGAACCCCCACCTCTTTCTCTTCACTCGGGAACAGAGGAGGTTGGTACCCCAAACAGCACTCGAAGGGGGATAACTTGGACGAGGCGGAGGTGTGACTGTTGATGGCGTACTCGGCCCACTGCAACTGCTGGCTCCAGGAAGCTGGGTTTCGGGCACACATGCACCTAAGGACAGTCTCAAGAGATTGATTAGCCCGCTCGGTCTGGCCATTGGATTGGGGGTGAAACCGGAGGATAAACTTACAGATGTACCTAGGAGAGTGCAAAAGGCTTTCCAAAAGCTAGCGGAGAATTGGAGACCGCGGTCTGAGACGATGTCGGAGGGGATGCCATGTAATCTGATTACGTGTTGGATGAGTAGTGTGGCTGTTTCCTGGGCAGAAGGTAACTTGTTGAGAGGAACAAAGTGTACGGCCTTAGAGAACCGGTCGACGATGGTAAGAATGGTGGTGTGGTGGTTGGAAGTGGGTAAACCTGTTATGAAATCTAGTGCTATATGTGACCAGGGATGGCTGGGAATGGTTAGTGGTTGCAGGAGACCTTGCGGCGGTTGGTGGTTTACCTTTGCTTGGGCGCAGACCGAGCAGGCTGAGACGTAGTCTTGCACATCTCTTCTTAGTTCTGGCCACCAGAACTTGCATGCAGGATAAAGTCATATGTGCGACTTCTCCCGGGTGGCAGGAGAGGTTGGAGGCGTGTCCCCACTCAAGGACCTGGGATCGTGCACTGGCAGGTATGTAGAGGCACCCACTAGGGCATGCACTTGGTGCCGCGGGCCCCTCCTGGGCACGCCTCACATAGTCCTCAATCTCGAGGTCAACCGCATTAATGAAAATGTTGGACGGGAGGATAGTGTCGGGAGCTGGGTCCTTCCCCGGTGGATCAAACCTTCTGGATAGAGCGTCTGGTTTAACATTCTTGGAGCCCGGGCGATACGCCAGATGGAATTCGAACCGGGAAAAGAACATGGCCCACCTGGCCTGGCGAGGGTTCAACCGCTTGGCCGTCCGTAAGTATTCCAAGTTCTTGTGATCTGTCCACACCAGGAAAGGGACCCGGGCACCCTCCAGCCATTGCCTCCATTCGTCCAAGGCCAGCTTGACTGCCAAGAGCTCGCGATTGCCTGTCATAATTCTGTTCAGAAGGGGTTAGGCAATGGGAAAAGAACGCACAGGGGTGCACCTTTCCATCCTGTGATGATCTCTGGGACAGGACGGCCCCCACCCCAATGCTAGAAGCATCAACTTCCACTATGAACTGTGCCTCCGGGTCCGGGTGAATGAGGATGGGCGCAGTAGTAAATAGTTTCTTCATTTGCTGGAATGCAATCTCGGCTTCCCTGCCCCAGGAATACTTGGCTTTGGTGGAGGTCAGGGCGGTGAGAGGAGCAGCAACTGTGCTGTAGTTTCTGATGAATCTTCGATAGAAGTTGGCAAATCCCAGGAAGCGCTGCAATGACTTATGGTTTTCTGGCTGGGGCCATTCGGTTACAGCTTCGACCTTGGAGGGATCCATGCCAATGCTTCCCGCTGAAATCCTGAACCCTAAAAAGGTGGTGCTGGTGCATGAGAATTCGCACTTCTCAGCCTTGACAAACAGCCGATTCTCCAGCAATCGTTTGAGCACCTGCCGCACATGCTCTGTATGTTGTTCGGGGGAACGGGAAAAAATCAAAATGTCATCCAAGTAGACAAAGACAAACTTATTAATCATGTCTCTTAACACATCGTTAACCATTCCCTGGAAGACTGCTGGGGCATTAGTTAGGCCAAAGGGCATAACCAGGTACTCCCAGTGGCCTGTGGGAGTGTTAAAAGCCATCTTCCATTCATCTCCCTCCCTTATGCGTATAAGGTGGTAGGCATTTCGTAAGTCCAACTTGGTGAAAATGGTGGCTCCCTGGAGAAGCTCGAAGGCAGTGGACATGAGTGGAAGGGGATAACGGTTCTTGACAGTGATGTCATTGAGGCCGCAGTAATCAATACAAGGACGAGGGGAACCGTCCTTCTTGTTAACAAAAAAGAAACCTGCCCCAGCTGGCGACGAAGATGGGCGGATGATACTGGCAGCCAGGGACTCGCTAAGGTATTTCTCCATCGCTTCAGTCTCGGGGAGTGACAGGGAGAACAGCCTACCTCGAGGGGGTGTTGCCCCTGGCTTCAGATCAATGGGGCAATCATATGGACGGTGGGGTGGAAGACAAGTGGCGCGTGCCTTACTGAATACTTCTTTTAAGTCTAGATACTCAGGGGGAACCTCTTCCAGATTAGGAATTGGCTCCGTCTGAGCAACTGGAACCGGTGTGTGGGCTTGCCGAAGACATGTCTGCGAGCAGGCGGGGCTCCAGCCCATGATTTCATGTCTCTCCCAGTCTATGACTGGGTCATGGATGGTCATCCATGGGTGGCCAAGGATGACTGGTGAACGGGGGGAGTTAACGATCAGGAAACTGATGAGTTCCTGGTGGTTACCGGAGACTAGCATCTTTAGGGGAACTGTAGCATGGGTGATGCGGCCGATCCTCCGGCCGTCCAGAGAGACCGCCACTCGTGGTTGAGAGAGCACCACCCAGGGAATGCCCCAGCGCTTAGCCGCCTTTAAGTCCAGGAAGCTCTCTTCTGCTCCTGAGTCCACCAGAGCCCTAGTTCCCTTAGAGCCCCCATCCCACTCTAAGGTCACTGGTAGGCTGGTGCGCTTCCTCGAGGAGGATTCCAATGACATTGCGCCCACGAGCGCTCCTCTCCTCACTCGTGGGCGTTGCCTTTTACTGGGCACCTGATCTTGAAGTGTCCAACCCCCCCACAGTACAGACACGCTTGTTCTCTGATCCGTCTTTCTCGTTCTTCTTTAGAAAGACGTGCTCGATTTATCTGCATGGGCTCTGCCTCCGGGGCGGGTGTGTGGGGGTGTGGTGCCCCCGAAGGCAACCTTGGACGAAGCAGGGGAACAGGGATGGCTGACGGTGTGGGCTCGGGCGGGCCTGGCGCCCGTGTTCCTCTAGGCGTGAACCTACACGGATAGCCAGTTCTATAACCCGATTCAAATCATCAGGGAGGTCGCGGGTCAGTAACTCGTCCTTGATGCCTTCAGCGAGACCGTGGAGGAACGCATCATACAGGGCACGTTCTCCCCAGCCGCTGTCGGTGGCAAGCGTCTGGAACTCAATGGAGTAGTCCGAAACTGACCTGCGCCCCTGACGTAGCTGAAGCAGCCCTCTTCCTGCCTCCTGGCCATGCTTGGACCGATCGAAAACTCTCTTCATCTCCTCGGCCAGCCGAGTAGAGTTCTGGACGCATGGTAAGTCCGCCTCCCAGGCCGCTGTAGCCCACTGTTTGGCCCTCCCGGTAAGCTGGGTGATGATGTAGGCGACCCGGGATTGCTCGTTGAGAAAGGTGGTTGGTTGTAAGCTGAAGATAAGCTTACACTGGGTTAGGAAGGCCCGGCAGGACCCAGGCTCCCCGTCGTATTTCTCTGGTGGTGGAAGACGTGGTTCGTGTGTCGTCGAAGGAGTGGCGGAGCTGGGAGCAGGGGGAGCAGATGGATGAAGAGGGGGGGTGAGCTGGTTGCCTCTGACGGTGGCAGCCAAGTCAGCCATGCTGTGGGTCAGCGTCTGCAGATGTTGCGAGAGGGCCAGGAGTTGTCGCTGTTGCGCCTCCAGCACGGCGTCCCGCCTATCCACTGCCGCTTGTAGCTGCGCACTGCCTGCTGGTTCCATGGTGGTCGAATCGTACTGTGATGATCAGTACAGGAACCAGTCGCAAGACAGTGTGTGCTGACAATGATCTTTATTAGCGACAGTCCAAAATCCGCAAATCCAAAAATCCGTATCACAAGTCCGTAAACAGGGTCAGAAAACCAGAGCAGCAAAACCAGAGGCGTAGTCAAACAGTCCGAGTCAGAAAGACCAGAGAAACAGCAAACAAATCCAAGGGGCTAGAGCAATAAACGGTGGTCAGGCAAAACTGGGTCTACGAAAACAGATCAGGCTAAGCGTACAGGGATCTCGGCTTGGGCATGAAATGGTCACGATTCGACACCAGGGAAGTGTGAAGCAGGGTTTAAATACACTGGGAGTGATGAGCAAACGAGACACAGGTGCGAGGAATTAGTCAGGTGATTAACCAAAAGCGGGGGAAGAACACCAGGGGAGCCCTAACAGATAACACCAGGCAGAAACCCAAAAGGACATGGATCATAACACTCTTCTTTTTTTT
>JAFBJZ010000923.1:0-97380 GCA_016785225.1 Psettodes erumei
GTCGCCAATAGGTGGCGCTGGAATATGATTATGCAGATGTCTCAAGGAGTGGATTATTATCATACATGTGAAGTTTGGCTGAGATCAGACCACATACGCTGAAGTTATGGCAGTTTCCTGCTTTCTGGCGAAACATCAAAATTCGCCGCGCCACCACGCCCATTTCGTTCATGTACCATTAAAGCGTTTGATAACTTTTGATCACCAAAGCCTCGAGAGTCAGTACACCAAGTTTGAAGTCGATACAACGAACTCCCTAGGAGGAGTTCGTTCAAATACAACACGTGCGAATGGCCAAAAACGGCCAAAATTTGCATATTCAAATCAAAATGGCCGACTTCCTGTTGGGTTTGAGTCATGGCTGCAAGAGACTTTGGGGAGGGGTTTTTGAAAATTTCTCCCTGTTTCCAATAGGTGGCGCTATGACAATATGACCATAGTGTCCCATAGATCTCTTCAGGCCACCCCTCTGATTGTACGTGTGTAATTTGAGGCACAATGGACAAGGTATGTGCAAATTAGACCACTTTGATGGTGATGGCGAAGGATCCAACTTCGCAGCGGCGCCACGGGGCCGCCATGAAAAGGGAGCGCGCCATCTTCTGAATCCAGCATCTACCATGTCTCAGGGCTTACCACAGTAAAATTTACCTTCATCGGATTTAGATACTTGATGTTGAACATCAAAGTACAAAACATGTGATTTCCTGTCGCCAATAGGTGGCGCTGTCACTTTTATGGAATATGATTATGCAGATGTCTCAAGGAGTGTATTATTATCATACATGTGAAGTTTGGCTGAGATCGGAGCACGTACACTGAAGTTATGGCAGTTTCCTGCTTTCTGGCGAAACATCAAAATTCGCCGCGCCACCACGCCCATTTCGTTCACGTACCATTAAAGCTTTTGATAACTTTTGATCACCAAAGCCTCGAGAGTCAGCACACCAAGTTTGACGCCGATACGACGAAATCCCTAGGAGGAGTTTGTTCAAATATAACATGTGCGAATGGCGAAAAATACGTCAAATTTTCATATTCAAATCAAAATGGCTGACTTCCTGTGAGGTTTGAGTCATGGCTGCAAGAGACGTTTTTGAAGGTCGTGGCACGTTTCACACACCGACTGAATTTCATCCGCCTCGGTCAAAATAACCTCAATGGGGATGGGTTTTTGAAAATTTCTTCCTGTCGCCAATAGGTGGCGCTATTAAGGTATGACCATATACTCCCACATATCTCTTCAGGCCGCCACTCTGATTGTACGTTTGTAATTTGAGGCACATCGGCCAGGGTATGTGCAAATTAGACCACTTTGATGGTGATGGCGAAGGATCCACATTCGCCGCACCGCCACTGGGCTGCCATGAGGCGGGAGCATGCCATCTTCTGAATCCAGCATCTACCATGTCTCAAGGCTTACCACAGTAAAATTTAGCTTCATCGGATTTAGATACTTGATGTTGAACATCAAAGTACAAAACATGTGATTTCCTGTCGCCGATAGGTGGCGCTGTCACTTTTATGGAATACGATTATGCAGATGTCTCAATGAGTGGATTATTATCATACATGTGAAGTTTGGCTGAGATCGGAACAAGTACACTGAAGTTATGGCAGTTTCATGCTTTCTGACAAAACATCAAAATTCGCCGCCGTGCCGCCACACCCATTTCGATGCGCGGGCCATAAAAAGCTTTTGATAACTTTTGATCACCAAGGCCTCGAGAGTCAGCACACCAAGTATGAAGTCGATACGACGAAATCCCTAGGAGGAGTTCGTTCAAATATAACATGTGCGAATGGCGAAAAATACGTCAAATTTTCATATTCAAATCAAAATGGCTGACTTCCTGTGAGGTTTGAGTCATGACTGCAAGAGACTTTTTTGAAGGTCGTGGCACGTTTCACACACCGACTGTATTTCATCCGCCTTGGTCAAAATAACCTCAATGGGGAGGGTTTTTTGAAAATTTCTTCCTGTCGCCAATAGGTGGCGCTATTAAAGTATGACCATATACTCCCAAATATCTCTTCAGGCCGCCACTCTGATTGTACCTGTGTAATTTGAGGCACATCGGCCAGGGTATGTGCAAATTAGACTACTTTGATGGTGATGGCGAAGGATCCACATTCGCCGCGCCGCCACTGGGCTGCCATGAGGCGGGAGCACGCCATCTTCTGAATCCAGCATCTACCATGTCTCAAGGCTTACCACAGTAAAATTTAGCTTCATCGGATTTAGATACTTGATGTTGAACA
Organism: Psettodes erumei; assembly: GCA_016785225.1. Taxonomy (NCBI): domain Eukaryota; kingdom Metazoa; phylum Chordata; class Actinopteri; order Pleuronectiformes; family Psettodidae; genus Psettodes; species Psettodes erumei. The sequence continues at coordinate 2,263 of JAFBJZ010000923.1, forward strand.
TCAAAGTACAAAACATGTGATTTCCTGTCGCCAATAGGTGGCGCTGGAATATGATTATGCAGATGTCTCAAGGAGTGGATTATTATCATACATGTGAAGTTTGGCTGAGATCGGAGCACGTACACTGAAGTTATGGCAGTTTCGTGCTTTCTGGCTTAAACATCAAAATTCGCCAGCGCCACCACACCCATTTCGTTCACGTACCATTAAAGCTTTTGATAACTTTTGATCACCAAAGCCTCGAGAGTCAGTACACCAAGTTTGAAGTCGATACAACGAAATCCCTAGGAGGAGTTCGTTCAAATACAACACGTGCGAATGGCCAAAAACGGCCAAAATTTGCATATTCAAATCAAAATGGCCGACTTCCTGTTGGGTTTGAGTCATGGCCGCAAGAGACTTTTTCGAAGGTCTTGTCATTCTCTACGCACCCACCAAATTTCATCTGTCTTGGTCGAAATAACCCCAATGGGGAGGGGTATTTGAATATTTCCAGGGGGCGCCACCGAGCCATTTTGCTCCGCCCATTTTTGAGACCCTTAAAATACGCAATTTTTCGCCGGACCTGACACGTGTGCAAAATTTGGTGAGTTTTTGAGCATGTTCAGGCCTCGAAAAATGCGCTAGAAAACTCGTGAAAATAATAATAATAATAATAATAATAATAATAATAATAATAATAATAATTAAAAAATAAAAATAAAAATAATAATAATCCCTTGAAATACAATAGGGCCTTCGCACTGAAGGTGCTCGGGCCCTAATAATAATAATAATAATAAAAAGAAAAATAATAATAATCTCTTGCAATACAATAGGGCCTTCGCACTGAAGGTGCTCGGGCCCTAATAATAATAATAATAATTTAAAAAAAAGAAAAATAATAATAATACCTTGAAATACAATAGGGCCTTCGCACTGAAGGTGCTCGGGCCCTAATTAAAACTGCAAGCAGTGAAAACAGGCCCTCGCACCCCCTGCGCCAACTCGGGGGACCCGGCTGACACTGAATTCCCCGAAAAAACCCCGATGGGGAGGTGTTTTTGAACATTTCCTCCTGTCGCAAATAGGTGGCGCTACAACAATGCGACAACATAGTCCCTCAGGTCCCTTCAGGACGCTGCCCCAATTGTACGTGTGTAATTTGAAGCAGATAGGATGAGGCATTTGAGACTTACAACGCTTTAGATGGCGATGGCGAGGGATCCAACTTCGCTGACCCGCCACCGGAACCCCAGGAGGCGGGAGAATGTCATCTTCAGAACTGAGCATCTACCATGTCTCCAGGCTTACCACAGTAAAATGTAGCTTCATCGGATTTAGATGCTTGATGTTGAACATCAAAGTACAAAACACGTGATTTCCTGTCGCCAATAGGTGGCGCTGTGACTTTCAATGAATATGAATATGCGGATACCTCCGGGAAGGGAGTATTATCATACATGTGAAGTTTGATGGAGATCAGACCACATACGCTGAGGTTATGGCAGTTTCGTGCTTTCTGGCAAAACATCAAAATTCGCCGTGCCGCCATGCCCATTTTGTTCATGTACCATAAAAACTTCAAGACCCTTAAAATACGTAATTTTTCACCAGACCTGACGCGTGTGCAAAATTTGGTGAGTTTTTGAGCATGTTCAGGCCTTGAAAAATGTGATTTAATTGTTGTGAAATAATAATAATAATAATAATAATAATAATAATCCCTTGAATTACAATAGGGCCTTTGCACTGAAGGTGCTCGGGCCCTAATAATAATAATAATAATAATAATTCCTTGAAATACAATAGGGCCTTCGCACTGAAGGTGCTCGGGCCCTAATAATAATAATCCCTTGAATTACAATAGGGCCTTTGCACTGAAGGTGCTCGGGCTCTAATAATAATAATAATAATAATAATTCCTTGAAATACAATAGGGCTTCGCACCGTTTCGGTGCTCGGGCCCTGATAATAATAATACCTTGAATTACAATAGGGCCTTCGCACTGAAGGTGCTCGGGCCCTAATAATAATAATAATAATAATAATAATAATAATAATAATAATAATAATAATAATCCTTCGAATTACAATAGGGCTTCACACCATTTCAGTGCTCGGGCCCTAATAATAATAATAATAATAATAATGATAACAATCCTTCGAATTACATTAGGGCTTCGCACCGTTTCGATGCTCGGGCCCTAATAATAATAATAATCCTTCGCATTACAATAGGGCTCTCCACCGTTTTGGTGTTCGGGCCCTAACAATGGCTGCAGGACCTTGCATTTATTGTTGATATTACAGACCACTTGAATAATATGAAAAAAATGTTACAAGGGCGCAAAAAATTGTCACGCTGTATAATGACAGCATACGTGCGTTCAAAATAAAGCTTTCGTTGTGGGAGACACAGCTGGTAAGTGGTGACCCAGCTCATTTTCCCTGCCTGAGAGATTTATGCGCAGCCAGCATTAATGCTGACGCGAGACAGTACAAAGACAAGATTGTGGGATTGCTGTGGGAATTTGAGAAACGATTTTAGGTTTTTAGCAAACTCAAGACAGAATTTGCAGTTTTCCGCTCACCATTCACAGTCAAAGCTTCAGATGTGCCCATTGACATGAAACTTGAAATAAATGATTTGCAGTGTGATGTAAAATTGAAGGATAAATTTGCTTCTGTGAGTTTAGAGACATTTTATCAGTATCTCCTCCCAGGCTACCCTAAATTAACAGCACTGGCTGAAAAAATCCTGCGCATGTTTGGGACTACCTACCTTTGTGAACAAGTTTTCTCAGTAAAGAACATTAATTAAACAAAGCTGCACTCAAAGCTTACACATAAGCACCTTAATGACATTCTGAAATTGGCTGCTCCTCAGGACATGATGCACTTTATTGATGTACTTGTGCAAGCTAAAAGATGCCAAGTTTCAGGAGCAAATACAAAGCAAGACTAAATCCTATGTAATACTGCTTTAAACATTATGTGCGCAATGAAAAAACAGATATTAAATGAATACTTACTGTTGTAAATACTGTGAAATTCAGTGTTAGTCAACAGATTTACTATAAAAGAGTTTGGTGGAGAGGATTATTATTTCTGTAGTATGCAGGTTTTATGTATATTTTATGTATAAATGTTATGCATTAACAAGGGAAGTGACAACTTTAATTTCTCAATTTTCTGTTTGAAATAACTGTTACTTAAGATTTTAGGAGTTGAAATAATTTCTATATCTTGATGAGTTTGATTTCTCTTAACATGCAAGACTATGTTTTTAACTTCCACAGACCTCTGACTAAATGTTTTGTGCCATTGTACAATCACTGTGATCAGTTGTAATGCACAATGCACATAAATAAATATTTTCTTAAGAAGTCTCAGGTTAATAACATATTTTGTAAAAGGACAGTTCATTAAATAGAAAGACTTTCATAATATAATTGTGTTTCTCTGCACTAAAACTTGAACTTATTGTTACTTCTGGGTAATTATGTTACGAGTTTACTGGTCCGGCCCCCTTGAGTTCAAATTTTGCCGTATATGGCCCCCGGACCAAAATGAGATTGACTGCCCGATGTAGTTGGGTTTTTTGGGGGGGGGGGTACAGCTCGCACCGGAAGATGTGTCACCTTCCGCTTCCTGTCGAGAAATCCACTTGGCCCCATCTCACCATGTAAGCATTACTAGTTTGAAAAGAACTAGTTCAAGCCTGTGTTTGACCACGGCGTTTGCTTTAACGGAAGAACAGGTCGGTGATTTACTGTACAGCCATTTTTATGGTGCACTGGCCGAAGGAAGCTCACGTCCTGTCTCTAATGATACAGCTTACATGTGCTAACGTTAGCTCCCGCGGCTCATCTGTCCAGATAGCGTGTAGCTTCTTAAGCGTTTTGCGTCCGCGTGGTACGTCACCATGACAAGTGGGGTTTTTTGTTTTTCCCATTTAAAACGATCAGAAATCAAACGTAAAAAATGTTTGCTAAACGCAGGTTGAAGCGCTACAATATCCAACAAACAAATGAAGGAAGTGGAAGTGAAAATGCTTTTTATGTTTCATCTGAATACTGGTGCAGACTTTACGTAACACAGATATTACAATAAAGTTCATGGTCGTTTAGCAGCACTCCCTATTGTGAAGGAAGCGTTATTTTCATTATTATCACCTGAATAAAACAGCGTTCGGCCAGCTGCCCTCTAGTTTTACAGTAGTTTGTATCTATCCCGGGGAGATTTTTTCTGAGGAAGCCCAATAGGAGAGGGGCCGACATTAAACGTCACGGCTTCGTTTGGATTCAGTTTCTGAATTACCAACAAGAGTTTCAACTCTTCTCATTTGACAATAAGTTAGAGGTGGGGTGATTTTCATTGTCTCCCAGTGATAATAATTACAGCCTGCTGTGTTCCTCCTATTATTTTCATACTGTCTGTATAGACACTTTGGAACAGGAACAGGGACAGGACAGGCAGGGTCTTCTAAGGTAATAGAACCAAAACCATGCAGTTAAAAAAAAAACCCACAACTATTCAAGAGCAAGACCCCACAAGCTCATTCATTTGGTGGTGCCATTGTAATTTCATCATACAGAAGAGCTTTCTGACTGCTTTTAGTTGAAGTTTTGTATACAGTATCTTAGATTTTACCATGACTGTGCTCTTATGTCAGAGAGCTGTTGTTCACATTGTTCCTGGAATCTGATGGAGCCATTGTCCCAGTTTAGGTGTTACAACCCAAGTGCTCCAATCTATCTGCCTGTCACTCTTAATGTTTTGGTAAAGTAAGAAGTGTAGACTCATTAGTCACTGTAATCATTCCTCCTCTCCTTACAGGCAAGTGATTCTTTCATTATACAGAGAGACAACTGGTTCTTTAAAGATTCCATTTTTAGCACTTTTGTACACTAGTATCTTGAAGGATATTCTCTTTAAGTGAAGAATGTAATTTACATTTTTGGGACATCATTTGAATGAGAGGTTTCATGTGCAGTGCTCTCCAGACACAGTCAGAGAGTCCAGAGTAAACTGTTCCTACATATATCAGTCTGTTAAATGGACCCTTAAGGGTGCTATCTGATCTGATGTTTGATCCCTGTCTCAGCAGAATGCCCAAATCAAAGGAAATGCTGTCTTCTACATCTGGAAGTGACTCTGACAGTGAAGTGGACACCAAGGTACTTCATGCTTTTTTCTTTGTCGAATACTTAGAAAATGTCTCTGCATCAGAAATGAAGCACTGGAAGTAGATCTTATTTTGAGACGGAAAGTGACATGGAAAGTGAATGTCAGATGGCACAGGTCAACACTCAGGCCTCCTGAATCACCTAAATGTTAGCCCACCACAAAAGACTGTTTTTGAAATTAACTCATCCTTTGTTTAAAAAACACTCTGCCATACAAGCCTGTTGACTTGAACACTTGAATGGATAGAAGTCAACTAGGAGGATGGATAGAGCTAATTATATTGTCATTGTTAGTTAATCATTAACTAAACCCTCACCAAAATCTATAGCTTTTTAAGCTATGCAGAAGTGTTCTGTTCTTGCTTTCTTTCTTCATGCCATTTTCTCCCTGCACTTGTTAACCCTAGACTACAAGTGTTATGTATTAACCCTCTCTGATTAAAAATAAATAAAAGAAGATGATGAAAATAATTGATATTTGTCTTTTTTTTAAGGCAAAGAGAAAGAAGTCGGGTGCACCAGAGAAACCGACCAAGAAACAGAAGAGTGGAGAGAGTTCCAAGCCAGGTGGCTCATCCAAGGGCAACAGTAACAGTGATGACATGTTCCAGGTGGGAGTCACAGATTCACTGTAGGTTCACCTTTTTAGATAGATGCATTTAAACTCTTGAGGAATTGCATTTAGTTTCAATGAGTTTCGGCAAATGTGTGTATGTAAAATCTCAAAGACATTAAGTGTGATTACTTAAATAGACAGAAATAATTATAATTAAATAGTCTAATAATACTTTCTTTTAGTTTTAGCTCACTATTGCACAACATTCTGAGCTGTTCATAGTATAATGTTCAGCAGGGTTGTTGCAGTTTACCACTGTAAAGAATATTTTTGGGTCAATGACTTCAGGATCGTTCTTGAATTTTTGTGTGGATGGCATAAGAGCAACAAATGAGAGTGGCTTTACTTTTTCCAGATTGGAAAGATGAGATATGTCAGTGTCCGGGACTTCAAAGGTAAAGTCCTGATTGACATCAGAGAGTACTGGAAAAATCAGGATGGGGAGATGAAGCCTGGGAAAAAAGGTGATCACATCAGTAAGCCCTGTATGTGCTGCAGATCTCTTTCAAAAAGATTCAGTCATATATTGTACACATGGTACGTATTTAACTGAAAAACTACACCAGGACCTGAAAAGATGGATGTTTTATGTTTTAGTAGTGTGTAGTTGTGGTGTAAGACACAGTTTGAAGCTCTGTTCTGCATTTATTGTAGGTATCTCCCTGAATCCTGAACAGTGGAACCAACTGAAGGACCAGATTTCTGATATTGATGATGCCATTAAGAGAATATAAGCCTTTCCCTTCAGTGTTTTCTGTTGGCTGATCAGTTTCATGAAAATAACTGGAATGTTTTGTATTGGACCTGTTTAAGTGGTAATTGTATAGATCTAGTGTTGCCTGCATACTCCTGTTTTCTGTGAGAGATTTCTTTTTGAGCTATTGTAGTAAAGTTAAGGGTGGATGAGTAACTGGTAGTTGGTTGGTAGTGTGCATCAATACAGTGATGTTTTTGTATCAAATAATACAAATAATGCACTAACTATTACTGCTTGTCATTATTGTTGTTAAAGTATTGTACCCAATATTGGTGCTTTTCATTTCTGTGCTGAGCCCTGCCTATCTTATTGCACCTCTAGGTAATTTGATTCATGAATGTAGGGTGCAGGGATGAGGATAGACCCAACCAGAGCTGAGACTGAACAATATGGAAAACATATGGAAGAAGGAGTCAACACAGTGGTTAGTGGCTCAAAGCACATACCACAGCAATCTCTCTGGACAAGACACAGTAACCATCACAATAGCAGAATCCAAGAGTGGCATGTATGAAGAATTTGACAGGACCAGGCCCTGATATGATCATCCCATACTGGCTGAAGAAAGTAACTGCACGGCACGAATGCCTGGCAGCACAAATGGACCAGCTGCAAATGGAGGGAACCCACTCAGAAAGGAATTGGTAGTAAAACCAGAGGAGCCAAACACCAGGTATTGGCAGTAGCTGGAGACAGTATGACCAGACAGACAAACCTGTGCACTGCCTCGATTGACTACAAGAAAGCCTCTGACTCAGTACCACACACTTGGATACTAATGGAGATGCTCTGTCCTTGCCAGTTTGATTCATGAATGTGCACAATATTTATTGAATACAATATTTTCTATAGAATTGTAGGGGAAAATTTGCATAAAAATATGATGTAGAAAACAAATATGACACTGAACTTTTGTTACAATGTGTTCTAATTCAATTTAAATTCATCCAAACATAGTGTGGAGAGTAAATACACAACACTGTCCACAACCAAATGCATTTTGCAAAGTGCATAGCAGATTGAAGAGCCTCTAGCCATTCCAACTAAATCAATGTGAGCAGCCAACAGGTGAGTCTGCTGGACAGAATGCTGACATCGACTTGTGCACAGTGACCAGAAGTGGCTGTCTGCCCTGCACACCCTGTCGGTGCGTTAAATTTGGCTTGTAGTGCCACCTACTGTTGTCAAGGAAACCCTCAGCACAGATTTATGAATTACTGATAATTAGATACCTAATTGTCACTGCACATTAAAATCCAACAAAACTTCATTCAGCATTCCCTTCCCAGCACAGCAATACAAAAAAATGTCTCAGAATGTGTGTGTGTGAGGAGTTTAGGGGTCCATGTTGGAGTTCAACTGTTTATAACAGGTCTTGAAAAAAAAACATTTTTTGTTTTTGTATGCAGGACAGAATGTGTTTAATTTTTGTATATATGTATGTATTGTGCTTTTTTTCAATTTGTTGTAATAACATTAATTTGCAGTAGGGGGGTGGGAGGATGAGGGAGAGAAGGAGGGGAGGAGAAAGAAGGTGGTAGAGGGGGAAAAGGATAGCCTGTAAGGTAGTGGTTTATTTTTGTTTTGTTTTATTCATGCCCTCTCTTTGAAAAATGTTTGTAATATTTTTGTTTGGGATGACAAAAAAAGACCCCTTAAAGAATCAGCTCCCTCACTGAAGGTCTGGGGATCTGAAGATTAACCACTACAGGGACAGTCCTGTATCACAAATTCTGGACACTGTTAGCCCGGTTCTTTTGTTGGAAGCCTAAGAACAGACTGGAGCAACCTACAGTTCAGAAACATTTATTATGGTCACAAATTGTTAGCCATCACACATCACAGATAAAGTATAGCAGTGCTGGGCTAGAGCATAGCAGCGCTGCTCTCAAAGTGACAGCAATCTCGCAGGATCTCAGAGTGAGCCCTGATGTCCGGGCGTAGTTCACATTTATCTTCTTGTGCTGGGTGAAGTACCCACAGTTCCAGTTCCCTGGGACGTGAGGAGAATGGCCACTGTCCTCGTCTTGTTCTTAGAATTTGTTGAACTACATGTGTGAGTGTTGTTTCGGCATATAGCTAATGCAACAGACCTTACTGATAGAATAGAGATGTTTCATCTGCCTTCTGGCATGCAAAGCATTTCCAAACGGCCATGTCATCCCATAGTTACAGACCTTACAAGGACATACATTGTATGAGAAGTACAAAACTGGAACAAAGGTTAAGTGGAAAAGTACAGAATAAGGATTCATCATGTCTTATAACAAAGCCGAATATAACACCACCTTGGCAGATGTTGATAGACAATATGTACAAGTAACTTTGTGTTGGGATTTGTTTTATTCTGCAACCCTGTTTCCAAAAAAAAATTGGAATGCTGAGACTCCATGTGATGATTTGCTAGTCATTTAAACCCACCACGTAATTGAAGACAATACACAAACAATATATCCGTGACAGAGCACATCTATAGCCTGGAAACTGAACTGGGTGCTGTTGGACTTCGTCCTTACTATCTGCCCAGGGAGTTTTCACACATCATAATTGTGGCTGTGTATATTACCCCCTCTGCAAACCTGACTACTGCATGCAGTGTTAGTCATTATGCCATAGCCTGGTTACAGACTCAGCACTAACATGGACACTACACTCCTCACTTTCAGCCACTTCGTGAACTGTCCCAATAGAGAATGGAGAACAATAGACCTGCTGTATGCTAATGTTAGAGATGCATATAGCTCCTCTTCCCTCCCCCACTGGGCTGGTCAGACCACAACCTGGTCCACTTCACCCCCTGCTATGTGCATCTTGTGAAGAGTATGCCTGTAACTTCAAAGACTGAGGAGATATGCAGATGAGGCCTGTGAGACACTGCAGGGCGGCTTTGATGTGACAGACTGGCAGATACCCTGTGAGCCCCATGGTGATAACATTGACTGGCTCACAGAGTGTGTCACTCGCTACATCAACTACTGTTTGGACAGCATTGTCCCTACCAGGGCTGTTTGCTGTTAGCCTAAAAACAAGCCATGGGTAACTAAAGACATCAAAGTCATTCTGAATGACAAGTAGAGAGATTTCAGAGCTGGCAACAAGGAGGAGGTGCAAACAACCCATAAGAATCTTAGAACAAAGACCAGAGAGCCCAAGGAGAAATACAGGGGGAAGTTGGAGTGGAAACTTTGACAGAACAACATGACCGCATGACCCTTGCGACCCGTGACTCTTCAACCAACTCTCTCAACCACAGTGTGAGGCCTTTGTTTGTCGGCCCTGTCATGTATAAAATAGGCCTTGTAATGCTTTGTCTATGTTTAAATATTTTATATTTTGGAATTTTTTAACTGTCTCTGTGGTGAGGCTGTATGAACACACACTGGAGCAGACCTGAGTGAATCCACCTGTCCACCACTTTCAAATCGTTTACATTTGCTTGTACAACATCCTCCTGTGTCCTTAGCTAAGAATTGTATACATACTCATAATGTTAAACACATACACAGGAAGGTTTACATAAACCAGACAGCACTAAAAAACATTGTGCAGAAATCTTAACAGTTATGTTCAATAGGGACCCCCAGGTCCCTATTGAACCCCCAGGGCGTGCTTAAACGAGTCAATAAACTTCGCTACCCAATAAAACCCTTCTCTCCTAATGCTACGGTAGTGGAGAAATTTAGGTTAAACAGCATGCAATGGATGAAAAACAACATGACTATCCTTAGGAAGCATATGATTTGGTGTTGGCTTTTGTACTGGAGAATTTGGGCCTTTTTGACCTGAACAACTTTGAAAAATCTATGGTACACACATTCCTCTCATCAAACCTTACTTAGTCTCTAAGCAGACAAAGCCATTGTTTATAACTGTAACAACAGAGTTGAATTTGTCTTATTTTACCCCTCTTCCTCCAGCAGCTCAACTCGATAATCTTAAGCATTCTGTCTACTGCAACAAATACAGACAGAATCGACAACAGAGACATTCTACAGTGAGCCACAGTGTGATCTTCCTCTGGTGATAGCTCCCCCTTATGACCAGGAAAATATGTGCCATTGTTCATTTCAGGGAGATCACCAAACCACCTCTTTGTTCAAAAGCACTGTGATCCATACTTGAAAATGCTCAGACAGTGGGTAATATAGTGAATGGATAACAATCACATCCCACAAATAAATTTAGATTTGATCTCAGAAGAAATTTTGTTAAATAACTGATCCTAATGTACAACGATATTCAAATGTAGTTGTCCTGGAGAATAATGACATTTCTGTCTATCCTCTCCAGGTGGAGGCTCCAGCATTGCTCAGTCCATTAACAAAACTGTCTGGGTCCCAGAAGGTGGGAGACACTGAAACAAATACAGTTTTGTCAAGAAAAATATGGTCATGGAGGGTGTCTCTTAAAATTCATTATTGAGGAAACTCAGTAATGACATAACCACAGAGTAGAAAAAGTTATCCTCTCTTGTGGTTTGAATAACTTTTTAAAGGAACAAAGGTTTTCTACAGCATTGAAACAAAACTACTAACTAAAACAACTAGTTTCCGTAGCATCACTGACATTTCCTAAGGCTACAATTTATGTCCCTCTAATTAATTATTGTGGGAAATTCTCCACAAATCAACAAACTTAATAAAAGACCTAAATATGAAAATCATAAATAAATCTGAATATTTGACTTGCATCGAGAGGAGAGAATGAAGTGAATCCTCTGGATCCAGTACATTGGACAAAGGCCCCCATTATCCCATCTGTTCCAAGAGGAAACACAAAAGATAGTTAGAACTAAGGTGAAGATCTTATAATCATCTACACAAAACATTGCAGGACTAGGGCTCTGAAGATCCTCAAGGAGCCCAGCCACCCTGGACACTATCTCTTCTCCCCTCTGCCATCAGGCCGGCATCTCCACTGCCTGAGATCCAGGACAGAAGAGGATGAAGAAGAGCTTCTTTCCATAGGCCATCTGACCGCTCAACCTTGAACATTAAAATTACAGACACAATATTGCACAGGTTTTCTGGTTTTCTGCTTCTCTGTTTTTCTTTTCTTTTCTTTTTCTGTTTGCACTATTTATTTATTTATTTAGACAAAAAGGCGAATACTCAGCAGGTACAAATGAATTTTACTGCACATTGTGCACTGTATGATTATGTATGTAACCAATAAAAGTCTTGAATCTTGAATCTTAGATAAAGGAGGTTTCATAAATAAAAAAGAGAAACTATCTTATGGGTCCAGATTCTCTACATTCCTACTGCTACTTTTATTCACTGCCTAAAATACATAAAACACCATCAACCTGACTGGTTCCTTTTGTCATTCCTAGTGGTCATCCAATAGTTAGTGATTGTGGTTGAGACCTATAATATGAAGAATACTTTGATTACTGGTTTAATCCATTGTCGAAAAATCATGATAGCTATGTCAAGGATGGACAGGAAGGAATGATTTTTTTTTTTTTAAGTTAAAAAAAAAAACATACAGGTATCTAAAATTACTTATATATTATTATACAATCAAGCCTGAAATTATTCATACCCCTGGCAAATTTTGGCTTAAAGTTACTTTTATTCAACCAGCAAGTTTTATCTTGTTTGGAAATGACACAGGCATCTCCCAGAAGATAATAAGACAATGTACAAAAGGCATCATTGTGGGGAAAAATCATTTCTCAGCTTTTATTAACATTTGAACAAAAAGTGACAAGTCCAAAATTATTCATACCCTTTGCAAACTGTCACAGTCTATGGGAAAATCCAAAGTTCTATACCATTCCAAATAATATATATACATATTTTATACACCAAGCTGCTAACCAACTACTTCAAAGGAGCAGCCAGTTTCCCTCCAGCATCTGCCATCAGGACCACACAGCAAAGACTGCCTTCCAACATCGGAATTCCAACTCTCTCAGCTTGGCCAGTAAGGAACCGCCAGCCAAAGGAGCAACACACCAGAGAGAGTGTCTCTCACACCAGAACCGGTAACACCAGCTGGGCCTAGTCAAGCTAAGATAAGCTAAGCTAAGATAAACCAAGAACTGTGATTTGATGTATTTGAGTGTTGTGATCAGTTTGTTAAACAGGTTATTGTATAGTTGGCTCTGCCACATTGTTAAGTCAATGTTAGTTAGGTTATGCTTGCATGCTAACTAACCATCCTTCCTCTAACCTGGCACCTCATAAAACACACACACACACACACACACACACACACACACACACACACTCTTATCACATTCCACACATGCACTCATCCAGCACATGGTCTGAGTACCTCCACAGATCATCTTTGTTCAGGGCTTCCAGGCCTCAGCAGCCATTTTGACACACCCAGACACACACACACACACACACACACGTAGAAAGTACACTATAAATAGATTGTATGTTTCCTTTTCTTTTATTCTTGTTAATAAATGAGTATTAAACATACCTGCTGTCTGTTTAATGTTGCACAAGAGTGAATTCCGCCAACCTCTACACAGTCAACAACTCCAAATTCCTTCTACAAAAAATACTTGTTAATCTGGTAACTTTGGTTCTAGTTATTAAATTAATTATTAATCAGAGTTCCAAATTGACAATTTAGTACTATTTATGAGATTGATTTAATAAATTGGCTATCTTTCCCTAGTCAAAAGGGTGGTGCACCGAGGTGATCTAATGTATTAAATCCAATTATTTAATAATTAATAATTATTATAGCCAAACCCCAATATTTAGTGCCCTTAGTAGGCAAACCCAACAAAGGGTGCTCCAACAAATGGTGCCCCCATGAGGTAAAGAACAATTGGTGACCACGTGTTATGCTGGCCCAACACATTCTTCCTTCTATACAGCCCCATGCATTTTAAAATCATTCTTAGTGTATGTATACTTATTACACTATCAACCACTGTGGTCAAAATCAGCGGAATCTGCCCATGTCTCAGCCCCAGCATGAAATAGATCTTAATCAAATAATGTAAAGGAGCCATTGTCCTTGATTTGCCCATTCTCCGTGCACCATCTCATTTATAGCCTCTCAATAAGTTTGAGAGTGATCACATTAGAATGCAAAATTTTTCATGTTAAAATAATGTTATGACATTACAATGTGAAACCTTTCACATTAAAACAATGTGGTATTAGGTTTGGTATTATGTACATTCTAACAAAAAGTGTGAAAAGTGATTACTTACTGAATGTGGGTTTTCTTTTCTTTTATTCTTTTTCCTGGGTTCAAGCAACCAATAGAGCAAAACGTTTTTGTGTAAAACTTACACATTGGCCATGAGTCTCATTTACTCTTGGGACCTAATGCTCAGTTTGTAAATACAGTTTCAGTGATACAGTGCAGTGAGCAAACCTTTAATCATTGATGCACTACCCCAAGTGCCTATTGTTATGTAATCTCTGCAGCCACCCAGTTCTTCCCAAACTAATTGGGATTGGATCTGCTTTCATGGAAGAAAATATTTTTTTTGCAAAATATCATATTCGTATAGTATCATATAGTAATAGTGTGGGCAATGCCTGAAGCTTCTGACATTTGTGCCCAACGATAGACACGATTTCTTCCTCACTTCGAATTTTTCCTCTTGCAATTCTAATACAAAATTAGACTAAATGGCATTATTCAAGTATTCTAGTGAGACATGCTAGCAGCAAATCACACCAACATTTCACTGTCCTCTTGTAGATCTGTTTTCATGTACATCAGCTGTTCTCATTTGGCCCCTGTGTATTTGCTCTGAACACATGCCCATATGTTAGAGAAAACTAACCTTTCTCACACTCATCTTTCTCACTCTCACCTTCAAAACAACAATGAAGCAGGATTACCAGAAAACTTTCTGCAGGACCATTTCCCTGAACTAATAGAAACTTCACATCATCACAATGCTTGCTGCTTACACAGCTTACTGACGGCCTGTCAAGTACAAACAGATTACTGGAATTCTTGTTGACATTTCCCAGGCAATTGCTACGGTGTGGACACATTGCGTGACAACCAAAAAAGCCAGCCTGAAAGACATAATCTTCAAGCAGTCACATCTTCCTGCCACTGTTTACTTAAACATGCCTGCACTGTTCATTCCTTGCTCTTTAGGAACAAATGACTCAGGTGAACAATGAACAAGTGCATTCAGCTATGGCTCTACAGTCAAGTTAAATGACCTACTGTATATTCGCATGTAAATGGGGTTTACAGTATATATCACTGGTAACTTAACACTTCAACTTAAGGATGTTTTGGAATGCCTACACCATATAGAATTATATATATAGGATGTTATACCTCTTAATTTTGCATGACTCAGGAACACAAATTGAATGCCTGAGTGATGCAAGTGGATATTAATTGCATTTCCACTTCGTTGTTTGCACTAGTAAATAGAGTCCTAATGACCCATGTTTCAAATATTTTCTCTATAAGTACCTCCTCCAGCATACTAGCCTTCATGGTTAATAGGTTTATTTTCATTTCTGACAGTTTTACATACAGTAATTTCACCCTGATATCATTAGAGAAGGCTTTCCTATCATGTTATTGTAAATTGCTAAGAATGTACAGAAATTAAAGTTAAAAAGGATAGAAATTTCAATAGCAAGATTTAATATTGTTTTTTGTTTTTTTTATCCCCTGCTGATCAATTGTTAATGTTACTAAGCAAAGGGAGTCAGTGTTCAGTTTTCGGTACCCTCAGCCTTCATTAATCTGTCTCATTATTCACTTTAAGCAAATAAGTTTTTTACTCATGAGCACAGGCTCCTTATATTTTAAAACCCAGAAGATGGATGGATTATTGTGCATCATGTCTTCCAGACACATATAAAGGAAGTTTTTTTTTTTCCAGAGGGACAAACTGTTGAACATAGTTTGAGATTTTAAAACGTTCTTATATAAATACAGGAAATGGCTCAGGCTGTCCCAGACGTGTTTATTTACAAAGAGTTCGTAATTTAATTATGATATTGAGCGCTTGTGATGGTTCTCCTATGTTCTTAACCCATGTAATGCAACTATTTTTAGCTCCTTTTTCTGACAGCTTCTCAAATTTTGCAGATTATATTTTAGTTCAAGTTAAGACTCACACCTGGAAAATGTACAATGCAAAATATCACACAGGAATTTTGTGAATGGTCTAGTTTTTTCATTAACTTCATGTAAATGTGTAAGTTTTTTATGTTAGGTTAATTCTACTGGAAATATGTAGTTTTCATACATACTTTAGAAATCAGAAACATGAGTTTGTCTAACTTGAGGTTTTTTGACTTGAAATAAGTTGAATGAATGAACTTCATTTTATTCAAATGAAGTCTTTTTTGTCATTTGAAGAAAACAGACATGGTGTAAACTTTCTGAGTGTCCTGAATGCATGTGAAGGTAAATCATGGTTGTATCTTTTCATAATCATAAAAACAATGCTGAAATATGATGAAAGTTGGTATATATATGTGTATGTGTATGTGTGTGTATATAAAAAAAATCTCCCTCTCGCCATCTTAGCTGTTCCTAGCATTGCGCTCTTTTGGACAGAGATCTCCGATGTGGTTCCTGGTATCTGTTGGAGCCATCCTTCCAGCTTGGGGGTCACCGCCCCTAGTGCCCCGATCACTGTTGCCTTCACACCCCACATTTTCTCTATCTCCTCTTTCAGCCCTTGGTATTTCTCGAGCTTCTCATGTTCTTTCTTTCTGATGTTGCTATCGCTGGGGATTGCTACATCTATCACTACCACTGTCTTCCGATGTTTATCCACCACCACTATGTCAGGCTGATTGGCCATCACCATCTTGTCAGTCTGGATCTGGAAGTCCCACAGGATCTTGGCCTGTTTGTTCTCTGTCACCTTTGGGGGTGTCTCCCATCTGGACCCTGGGACCTCCAGTCCATACTCTGTACAGATGTTCCTGTATACTATGCCCGCTCCCTGCTTATGCCGCTCCATGTATGCCTTGCTGTGATGTGTTGGACTGTCTCAGGGCCTTCTCTGCACAGCCTGCACCTGGGATCTTGTCTGGTGTGGTAGATCCTGGCCACTATTGTTCTGGTGTTTAGGGCCTGTTCCTGTGCTGCCATGATTAGTGCCTCTGTGCTGTCTTTCAGTCATATATATATAGGAGACACCGCCCAGGTGAGCGAGAGGGAGATTTTTTTTATATATATACATACACACACACACACACACACACACACACACACACACACACACACACACACACACACACACAATAACACACAATAATCTTATCTATAATAATCTAATCTATCAATTTACTGCAAAAATGGCAGCACAGTAACACTCTGTAATAGAGCAAAGTAGGGATGAAGTAAAAGGCAATTATGGACCTCTGGTGGTCCTGATGTTTTTAAGGTTAAATATATTGTTATGATAATGATAGCACTGGATATATATACATGTCACTTCCATTAGAACTTGTTCTGTAATGACTGTATGTTAATAAAATGTGATATACAGTATATGCTTGTTCACATCATCATCGTTATTTATACTCCATGACCAACAAACTGTAGTTGCTATGGCTTCAATTGCATTTAATCTTAAAATTGTTGACTTTAAGTTACCAGTATGTAGTCTTATTACAAACCTTAACTAAATATGTACATGTTCCAGATTCCTGTGCAGAATCACCAGGTGGCATCACATTTGGATTTCTTCAGAGTTATGCTCCACATAACCAAAACACAAAGGGTGTACAAACAGAAGACAATTCTTAAATGTTGGTTGAGAAAGAAAAAATGTCAACCTCCCTGCATTTCAAGTTGGATCAGAAAATCCATATTAATCTAATTTTTGTGTACACCACAGGCAGATAAAGATGATGAAGAGACAACAGTAAACAAGAGAAGAGAGAAACAGAGAGTGAGAGAGAGAGAGAGATTGTTTTTATGTGGCATGTACTGCAACCATGCAGCTACCAATGCCCAGACAGATTACCCAGTATTAAAATTATGCCTTTGAGGTCCAAAGATATCTTGTTAGCTATAAATTGCTTTCACCTTTATGAAACTTATTTAACATCGCACTCACACAATTTTACATCTGGGTCACATGTCTGTATGAAACTGTGTGAAACACATTCTTACATATTCAATGGGCTCATTGGCAAAATAAGTTTTATGAAACAGGTGGCAGTTAAGTTTAAAGAAAGGAAAAGGAACATTTATTTTTGGTCATTAAAAGATTTTAAACTCCCCTGGGCTACATGAAGGCTGGATGCACAATATGGCCATCTTTTTCTAAGACTGCCATCACAAAGGAGTCAAAGGAGTCTCAAAATCTGCTGGATATCTGATGGCTAGTTAAACGTCAAACAGCAAGTTTGACAGAGGAATATTGCATTATTAAATAGTAAGGCATGTCAAGTACTTAAGTCGTTCTAGTTTTGGGCAAGTATCTGTATATTACCCTGAACTGAGACAAATAGGTTCTCATTTATGCTTCATTAATCTACTTTATGATTTTTGAAAATTTCTTAATATCCATTCTTTCCTTTACAAACTATCATCTTTGACGAATAACACAGCACATAAGAAAGTGGCTGCTACTGTTGCTAAGGAAATGCAGATACTATATGCTGACTTGTTGTAGCATCAGTTGGAATGCACATCTAAAGGGGGTGCTTGAACTATTTTAATGAGAAACCATGCTGATTTACAAGCGACAGTTGTCTTTGTCTTTCATTTATTGCAGCCCCAATCACCCTTACAAGAAATGACATGGGCAAACAAAAGCTGTTCACACTTTTTCTTTTCAAGAACAGCTAATTCACATTCCTGTTGTCAAAGTAACAAGTTAAGAGGACGTTGCTTAACAGGTAAGCATAATACACAGTTTCCTAGGTTACTGTTGGTGTGAAGGCAGCTGTAGGCAATTCTCAACAATGGTTATGTGACAGTTCTCTTTAAACTGGTTATGAGCAGGCTGTTTTTAAATTTAGACTAAGTAGCTCCATGAGTGCATTGTGCTACTTTGTGACAATAGTAAATTCTAAGACAAGCAAAGACAATGAAAATAAAAGGTCAGGTGTGGACTCCTAAACCTAAAATCCGATTATTTTTGTTGACTCTAATGAGATGTAAAATTGAACACTATTGTTAATAGCTACTTTCATTATGACAATAGTCTTTAAAAATGTTATTAAGCAGGCTGTATGTGAAGTTCAGTTGAATTCCTTTGTACTTGTAGTTGTGTGACTGAATGAGTGGGGCAATCTCCTGCCTGAATCTATGTGAGTACGCACATGTATTTGTAAAGTTTTCCAGGCTGGATGCAAAATCGCTATTTTGAAGTGCCACATCTTCTGGAATCAACTGATGTCTGAAGTCCTGGATTTTTTTTAAAATCAATGTAGGTTTTGCTTTATATTATGGGTAGCATTCTGGAAAATAAATAAGGCAGTCCTCTTGGGGAATGTAGCTCACAAGTCTTCCAGGGCCGGCTGCTTGGTTCATTATTGTCAGATAATAGTGAAAAAAAGAAGGACATGTTAAATATTTACAGAAAATAGAAGCTGAAAATGTTCAGGTTTTTCAGGTTTTTTCTAAATAGATGAAATAAACAATGACAACCAGACAACCCTCCACTGGGTCTGCTCCACTACATACTCTCTGGCAAACACTTGCCCTATTTTTTAAACAAGTATAAAGCTGTGGGTGCTGAAGCACCCGAGCAACAGCTGTTTGCCTACAGTCTGCTGTATCGTCCCTGCCATGGAAACCTATAGCTTCCCGAGAGCTGCCACAGGATTCTGGGCAGCCTTCCTCATTGCTGCCTATCTGTGATGGATTCAGAATTTACTGCTGGGCCACTTTGTCCATACACATAAAGACAAACACCAATTCACACTCACAGTCACACTACAGGAAATTACCAGTCACCAATCGACCTACCTACTTTGGTGGTGCTGGAAGAAGCTGGACAATGTATCTGTTTGAATCATGGGAAGATTGTAAAGAACCTCATGAAATCATTATTACTGAGGGAAAAGGAATAGACTGCTCAAGCCAAGACCTATGGCTTTCTTTTGGCCTGGCTGCAGTGCTGAAAAGAAACCTGGGGTTGTTTTTATTTTCTTCTATCAATGATGAATATTAGGAGGTCCTGGCATTATGATCTGAATATTTTTCCATGTTAAATAAAATTCTTACAGTTTGGGGGAACTGTGCTTCCTTTCCAGCTTTTGTGATACCTGTTTCAAGGCAACATTTGTGAATGGTATCATGGAGAAAGCCTCCTGATTCACTGCCTCATTTTCAGAACAGGATTGAAGGTATGATAAAAACAGTGAGTGGGTTCATTTACACATTGAAAGAAGTCAGTTACACATACTAGTGAATTACATATTCTCTGTAATATTTTATTAGAAAATTTTTAACTGCTAATAGTTCTTCTATTGTATTTTCAGTTGTATATATTCATTTGTATAAGCTGCTGCAACAAAAGAATTTTCCAATCTGGGATAAATAAAGTGAATCTCATCTCATTTCATCTCATTGAATGCAGATGTACGGCTGACAGTATCAACATCAAAATTAATTTTAAAATCACCCACTATATTTACCTTATCTGTGCTAAAAACTAACTAAGAAAAAATACATAATACACAATGTTCATATAAACCATATGCACTAACTAGGAGAAATGTTTTTTTTTCTTTTCCAGGTTGGGTCCAAGGCTACAGTATGGTTTTCAAATGAGTTAGAATGAAGTTTAGGTCAAGGGTTTAATTTTTTTCAGAAAAACTGACTTTTTTTGCAGCTAAGTGGCTAGTTAGTGACCAGGCTAACAAGGGACTCACTGGAAGTACAATGGATGCTCCAGTCGGTCAGCAGAGATGGAGGGCAGGTTTGAAAGTCATGGAAATCATGGAAGGAGAAGTTTACACCCTCCCTGGAAATGTCTTTGCCAGATATTGCAGAGGAGGTAAAAGTAAAACTTCTCTACTATGTCATTAGAAAGATTGGTAGGCAACTATGGGAAACTTTAATGAGTGATGTGACTTTTGGCAGGAGTAAACTCCATCCATGACATGATTTCAAAATTTGATGAAAATTGCAATCCAGTCACGTGTGATAGGATAGTATGTGGCATCAACCATTTAGAGAGACAAAGGTACAAAAGTGTCTACAATTTTGCAGAGTTACAAGGCTGTCATATAAAAATAGCAAAACCATTGACGGGAATATGGTGGAAGAAATGCACATGGTGAAATAGATGACAGAGCAGGAGAAAAAGGTGTCATGCAGGTTCTGTGGAAATACACATGGAAGGAGAGAGAGAAATACCAAGCCTTTGGAAATCTTAGAAAATAAAATCACATTACAAACAAAAATCCAAAACAGAAAAATTGAAAACAGGTAAATAATGTGACTGTCTCTGTAGAAGTGATCCTCATGATGTCTTCATAAGTATCATTGTCCTGTTCAAAGACTACAGAAGAGGTCAAACATCCAGCTTTTTGCAGGTATACCTAGTGAAGTTTCAAATAGACTGAGGATTTTCCTGAAATGTTGTTACCATTACCACATATACCAGATATACTGAAACCAGACACAAATATTGAACACACAAATAAAATGTTGGTAATGTATAACAGAACTGAGTTACATCCACTGAGCAAATGCAAGGTTAAGTTGAGAAATCCAAGACACCACAACATATACTGGCTGGAGTTTGTGGTTGTGGATAAGAACAGTAATATGCTTGGCATGAAACTAATCAAAGTACACTATGAGATCACCATAGGTCTCCATCAGTCAGGGTTGACAATGGGATATGTCATCCTACATCCTATTGGAGATTGGGGCATTGTTGGAAGCAGGAGCATCTATAGCTGAACATTCCAATTCCAGAGTGACTGTCCCTCCCACAGAGGTCGCATCTGTGGGTAGCGCCCTGTGCACCTGTCATACTGCATTCTTTTCTCTGTGGCTGCCTGTATAAGCTCCTCCTCTCCTTCTTGTAGTCGTTCTTAATGGATGATCTATTTCACCTGATCAGCAGCAAGACCCTCCCAGGAATTGGTGTCAAGTGAACTATCCAGTGGAGCGTCTTTGTCAAAGAAAAGTGTACTTACTTGGTAGGCCAGCACAAGACAGAACATCAATATTCATAATTTCGTCCTATCAATAAATACCCAAGATGCAACGTATGCTTTTTAGATGGAGGGTGTTCATTTCCCTCTCATGCTTAGTGTGTACAAAGTGTATGTCTCACTGCTGTAAAGCATAGTGCTGACAACACAGGCATTGTAAACTTCCATCTTGGTTTTTGCGGTCAACCTAGGGTTTATCCACAGAGTGAGATGGGCCAGTGTTATTGCTGCCTTCCCAATCCACTATTCAATTTTTATCAGTGATAGTAGATCAAAATAGGTAAACAGATGTGCAACATTAAATTCAAAATGATCCATTATAGTGGTTGGTGTTCTGGTGTATTTTGACTGAGGAGATTGGTTTTCTATAGATTAATGCTTAAACCAATGCCCTTGCAAGCCTGAGAGAAGCGACTCATCAGTGACTGTTGTTCCTCCTGGGAATGGGTTGTCAGCTAACGGCAAGTCTCTAATGAGTGTAACTCAATCCTGAGTAAGTACACATCTCTCTCGGTTTAGCCCAATATGAACCCAAATAGCAATGGCAAAAGATTGCTATAACAGCAAAGTGTAAATTATTCATACCCCTGTCAAATTTTGACTTAAAGTTACTTTTATTCAACCAGCAAGTTTTCCTTGTTTGGATATGACATAGGTGTCTCTCAGAAGATAATAAGAGGATGTACAAGAGGCATCATTGTGGGAAAAAATATTTCTTAGCTTTTATGTACATTTGAATAAAAAGTGGCATGTCCAAAATTATTCATACCCTTTGCAAACTGTCATAGTCTATGGGAAAATCCAAAGTTCTATACCATTCCAAATAGTCCAAGCTGTTATAAAGTATCTAATTACCAGAGGAACCGATGAAACCTCCCCTTCACAACCTGGAGTGAATGAGTCTGCCGCTGAAGCAGCTCCTCAGTGCTGTCACAACTTCCTGCATGGGGTGGGACTCCTTCTCCAGCAGTGGAGACAGTTTGGCTGTCATCCCTCTGTCTCCCACAACCTGAAAAGGGTCAAGGGGGCATCCCAGGACAGAACTGGCCTTCTGGATCAGCTTGTTCCTTCTCTTCCTGTCCAGTCTAGAGCAGGGCTATTCAATTAATTTGGGTCTGGGGCCACTTCATCAAACTGAAGCAAAACAAGGGGCCGGAGAATATGACTATCCACAGTAACAAATGAAGTAATTAACACATCAATTGGTAACTGAATACAGCTTTTTCCTTCTAATAAATAAAACAGACTTCCACGAATTCACACTGTTGTTCTCACTTTTGTCTTTTTTAATACACACCAGCAATATCAGACATTAAAGATTGCACTCATTTGAGTTACATGAAACAACAAAAAATAAAACCAAAGTGCATGTATGCTGCAAATTACATCAGTCAGTCTAGGTGAGCAATATTAGAATTACATTCATAGGCAACTGAGAAACTGCCTCAATACCCAACAAAAGGAACAATAAAACCAGCAATAAAACTGGCATAATATGCCTCTGATTATATTAAACAAAATAATAGTTTGTTGCATTTAGTTTGCCACCATTTGCCATCTAATGAGAGAAATGGCATGTTTTTGACTGAGCAAGAGCAGTAAAGTCAGGTGTATATGTTGTCAGGGCAATGCGCATGCAGTGTTGCAGATGCTGGTCAGTGAGTGATATGCGATGAGTGTGAGTTTTAATGGCATTCATGTGTGAGAATGATGATTCACATGTGTATGTTCAGCCAAACATTGTCAGAGGAAAAAGTGCAAGACCCCTTGAGTTTGGAAATTTGTCTTGGCTGACTGAAAGGGTCCAGAATTTTTCAAAACATGCCTGCTGAAATGACTGTCGCAAGTCATCTGATGACTGAATGTCAATGAGTTCTAGCTGAAAAGACCCCTCATCCAAAGATGATACCACCTCCTTTCCTTTCAATGCAAAGTCTGTCTCAACATTAACACAGAAAGGGTCCTTCACAAATCTCATCACTTCACTGGGGATGCTGAAATTACCAAACCTGGTGGCAGAGTTTTTTTTCAACGAGTCAATAAAGCTTGACATCAGCTGAGTATTTTGCAGGCCAGATTGCCTCAGTATGGGGAAGTGGAGCATCTTTCCAGGACAACAATCAGCAGAGAAGAGTGAGAGCTTTTTTTGAAAAGCACAAAGTTTCTCCACAAGTTCCGCGGCCGTTTTACCTCTGCCCTGCAACTCCATGTTGAGTTGGTTCAAATGATGGAAAACGTCAATTGGGATGTCATCAAGGAGAGAGTGGAACAGGGGGGCTGTGTGTCAGAGTAGAGGATTAGGGTGACTCATAGTTAATTAAATTGGGCCTTTTAAAACATAAAATAAAATAAATTTGTTCCCCAGAGTTTGGTTTGTTTGGTGGTCACCTTCAGTTTATCGGCATGCTTATTTTGTGTGAATTTCTCCACAAATGATTTATCAGAGCTAGCTTCCAAATCCAGTGTGTGTGTTCGAGTCATATGAGTTCATACCAATCACCAAAGGCCAGAAAATTCGTCCAGCTTCCAGTAGCATGAGGATCTTGGTCCTGAAGATTTCGTTGGGTGGCTCGCCACCTGCTTCGGTTTTTCTGCATCATCTTGACTTTGTTTGGCTCCAATAAAAAAAAAAACCTGACCTGCATTCACATACAGGTTCAACTGTACCTTAATGGTGTGAAGGGATTTGGTCATTCTCAGCAGTTTTGGTGGACAGCCTGTTTTTGTGACAACTTTGAAAAGCTCTTCCCCGCTTACTAGGTCAAAAACTTTAGTCAGGTTGATGAATGTACAGGGGCATTTGTTGTCCTACACATTCTCCCTAGAGTTGATGGAGTGAGAAAATCTCAGTAATTATTACATTAAGAGGGTGACTATCTTTGTGCCTTTATATCCTGTGGTACTGCCCCTTCTTGTCAACATAGGCAAAGGATATCATACAAGAGGTGCTGGGATCCCATCACTGCCTGGGGCTAAGCTGTCTATAGCTTTGCTGAGCTCTTCTGTGGTTGGTAGTTTAATAAATTCATTCTTGATGTTCAGACTCATTCACTTCAGGAGCTGAGGAACATACTATATCACCCTCAAGTAGAGGTCATGTGATGACTTTTCCTGTGATGAACTTATGAAAGGCAGTCCTGCTTTGGACCAGGCTGAGTGCTTTTTAATCCCATTTTACATACCCCTAATGTTTCTTGTAATTGTGATAGTTTGAATTTCCTCACTAAGTTCCATCCAGTACTCACTGGCGCAGTGTCTTGCAGTCTGCTGGGCTTTGTTCCTGGCAGCCCTAAGGATCTGCCAGTTTCTCTCACTTTATAATCATTTTTACTCAGTCAGTGCCACATGTTTCGCTTTGATGACTGGTATCATAACTGGTGCCAGTGTTTGGAGCATGGGTATCTCCAAGACATTTAATATTGGCCTTCATTCTCAAGTATGAATTTTCACTGCACATGTCATAAAAGGTGCAGAATTCAAGCAGTCAGTGGTCATTGCTGTTTACACTGCCCATGCCAAACTGGCCTAAGCACCAGGGCCAAGAATCTGAAATCTACTACTCTCTGTTGAAATCTACCAGAAGAATGAATGTTTCCTTACTGGGGATGCTCCTGATGGTGGATGTGAGCTTGAGTGGATGACAGAGTTGGGGCATAAACATTGACAAGAGTGACAGGACCTTCAATGATGTTCAAGGTTCTTTATTGTCATATGCACAATAATTACAGGAGTAGTCATTGGCAATGAAATTCTTGGGTCTCAGGCTCCATCGGCATTGCCGTATAAAGAAGAAAGATTAAAGGAAAGGAAAGAGTAAGATGCAGAATAATCACAGTAGTGCAAATAAATATAAATAGTAGACAAATAACATAAGCAGCAAACTGAATAAACATAAGTGGCAGATTGATAGAGTGCAATAAATAATAAAGTGACAAAAATGACAGCTCAAGAGTTCGGCAGTCTTATGGCCTGTGGAATGAAACTGAGTCTGGTGGTGTGAGACTGGATGCTCCGGTACTGTCTGCCAGACGGCAGCAGCTTGAACAGTTTGTTGCTGGGGTTGTGGGGTCTTTAATGATCCGGTTGGCCTTCTTCCTACATCGCTGGGTGTAGAGGTCTTCCATGGATGGCAGCTCTGTCCTGGTGATGTGCTGTGCAGTTTTTACCACCCTCTGTAAAGTCTTACGGTTGAGGGCAGAGCAACTGTCATGCCAGGCGGTGATGCAGCCAGTCAGGATTCTCTCGATGGTGCACCTGTAAAAGCTGAAGAGTATCCTGGTGTCCATGTTGAGCCTCCGCAGCCTGCAAAGGAAGAAGAGCCACTGTCGTGCTGTTCTTGTGATGGTATAGGTGTGTAGGGTCCAGGTCAGATCCTTGCTGATGTGGACCCCGAGGAACCTGAAGCTGCTGACTCTCTCCACCGTCGTCCCGTTGATGCTGATGGGGGCATGTCCTTCACCCTGCCGCTTCCTGTAGTCCACAATCAGCTCGTTAGTTTTTCTGACGTTGAGGTGGAGGTTGTTGTCCTGACACCAAGATGTCAGGCCTCTGACTTCCTCTCTGTACACTGTCTCTTCATTGTCGGTAAATGCTGAGCTGTAGTCAAGGAACAGCATTCTCACATATGTGTTCCTCTGGTCCAGGTGGGAGAGGGCAGTGTGGAGGGTGAGGGCAATGGCGTTGTCTGTGGACCTGTTTGCCCTGTAGGCAAACTGCAGAGGGTCCAGTGAGTCAGGAAGGGAGGATGTGATGAACGATTTGACTAGCTGCTCAAAGCACTTCATGATGATGGCGGTGAGTGCTACTGGGCGGTAGTCATTCAGGCAGGAGATGTTTGACTTCTTTGGGACAGGGACATTGGTGGACCTCATGAAGCACATGGGGACCACAGACTGGAGCAGTGACATGTTGAAAATGTCTGTGAACACATCTGCCAGCTGATCTGCACACACCCCGGGAGCTCGGCCAGGGATGCCGTCAGGTCCAGGAGCCTTGTGTGTGTTGATCCTTTTCAAAGATCTGCACACATCTGCCCGAGTTACAATCAGTGGGCAGGGGTCCTGGGCCTTCTGTACCTCCCCAGTCGGGGAGCAGCTCTCAAACCGTGCAAAGAAAGCATTCAGATCATCTGGGAGAGACCCACACACCTCCTCAGCACCGCTCATTGCCCTTTTGCAGTCTGTGAGTGTCCTTAGACCAGACCACATGCTTCTAGAGTTGGAGCCCTGGAAATTGGACTCCACTCTGTCCCTGTACTGCCTCTTTGCACTGCTAATAGCTCTCGGAGTGCGTACCTGGACTTCCTGTACTCCTCCAAATCACCCGAGTTGTAGGCGTCAGTTCGTGCTTTAAGATTGGCACGGACTTCTCCGTTAACCCAGGGCTTCTGAATTGGGAATGTCCATACAGTAATCTGTGGGACTACGTCGTCGATGCATTTGCGGATGTAGCAAATGACCGCATCCATGTGTGTGTTTATGTTGTCATCCTGAAACACACACCACTCCGATGTGCTGAAGCAGTGCCGTAGAAATGAGTCTGATTGGGCGGACCAGCGCTGAATGGTCCGTGTCATCGGTCTGTCCCGCTTGAGTTTCTGCCTATAGGAAGGCACAAGCAGAATGGAGGCATGATCTGATTTGCTGAAAGGAGGTCGGGGGAGGGCCCTATATCCATCGCAGAAGGGAGAGTAAACATGGTCCAGCATGTTGCCTCCTCACGTAGGACAGCTGATGTGTTAGTGGTATCTCGGCAGGACTTTCCTCATGTTGGCTTTGTTAAAGTCCCTGGCCACAATAAAAGCAGCCTCGGGCTGCGAGGTCTACGTCCTGTCGATAACTCCATACAGCTCGTCCAGTGCTTGGTTCATGTCAGCGTGTGGTGGAATGTACACCACTGTTAGCACAACCAATGTAAACTCCCTCGGCAGATAATAGGGCCGGCATCTGATCATGAGGTGTTCCAGGTTAGGAGAACAGTCATGAAATAATCTCCACATCTGAGCACCACTGGTTGTTGACCATTAAGCAGACACCTCCCCCCTTGCTTTTCCCCGATGTTATAGTCTGGTCCTGGCGGTAAATGGAAAGTCTGTGTGGGACAATGGTGGAGTGTGGGATCGAGGGGTCGAGCCAGGTCTCTGTGAAAACCAAAACGTTACAGTTCTTGATGTTGCGTTGGAATGCCATCCTGCTCCAGAGTTCATCCAGCTTGTTATCCAGTGACTGGACATTCGCCAGAAGAATACTCACGAGAGGAGGCCAGTTTTCATGTTTCCTCAGCCTGACCAGGACCCTGGCCCGCGACCCTCACTTCCTCCGTCTCCTCCATTGTCCAGGTGGATCAACAACAGGTAGCCATGGTGGATCCCCGTGTTTTGTTGGTCGTGGTGGAGAAGTGTTGTCCACCAGCAACTTGATGTGAAAACGTTGTTCTCTATCATATTGTATGATAGGGCTTGCTTGGTCGGTTCGCATGTCACGAAGCACTCAGTATAAAAATAGAAAAAAAATACGAAAATGAAACAATGTCGGGAGGAGCTCGAGACACGGCAGCCATCCGCGACGCCATTTTGTACACAAGGCAGAGTAATAGGAGATGCTCTAAGCTACCATTGCATCTTTGGCTATATCATGCTCAGCGTGCTCTTCCTTACTGCAAAACCAACTCCTTCAGAGTGGCCGAGTCTGCCATTTGTGTTTCTTGTAGCATGACAATGTCCATGTTGAGTCTTCTTTAAAGCTTGTTGTTTATGATTGCTGTTTTTCAAGTGTCATTGATTTTGTGGAGGTTTCCTAAAAGGCCATTGAACATTGTACGGACACTCCAGGTTTCCAGTTTGAGAGCAGGTTTCTTTTGTGTTTTCCTGGTTTTGTCCCATGCAGTATTTACAGTCTGTTTTTGAAGGTTCTACTGATCCCCACACAACCATTGAGGATGGCAGACTGTGGCAGGACAGAATCTTACTAGCTGAGGGCTGCTCAGCTTCTGGTGGGTGGTAGCTGTCCAATGAAACACAATGATCTCTCCCACTGGCAAGACCCCTGGCACCTTGCTCTAAACCAGTCAAGCAATGGCTCTTCACTGTAACCTTTGTTCTCTGTGTTGTCTCGAAGGTCGAGTGTCCTCTCCAGTCAAAACGTTGGGTGTGGATGGATTATAGGATATAAGCCTGGGTAAAGAAATGTGGAGGACAGGCTGTCTCAACATCAGATGGATTTAAAGGAAGAACAGATCCATCAATATTTGGTACCAGTGTTGTAGGTGTTGCCAAACCATTACTGAGGTCAACAACGAGCTGTCTATGTGACTCTGGCTCCAAATTTTTCCTCTGGGTTTACTCCTGAAGCCTTACCCAATGTCAAGTATGTCCGTAAGGCAACAGAGGTTTGGGGTCTTTCCCCTCCATTGCACTGCCATTGGCTGTTAACAGCTCTTCCACCAGTAACACCAGTGGCAATTTTCTTTCAGGGTTTACTCCCCAAGTCCTCAACTGAAAAGTTTCAGGCCTATGGACACAAGCAGGGAACTGACTGTGGCACCAAAAGAACTAAAGAGAAGAATTAAGCTGCCAAGAAGTGTAGTGCTATATATCAGCAATTTCAGACTCTTGCCAGCCAAAATGCTCACAAGTACTCTGACACTCAAGACAGAGCCCTTTCTAGCCTATTGCCCACCACAGCCAAAACACAGGTTAGGTGCTGGTTGCCAACCCGGTATTCTTGGACCACATGCCGATGCCTGTCGCCAGTATGAGAATACAATTGCTTTTGACAAGATTGTAAGTAGAACCATCTCATTGCGACCAAAACTTGAAACAAACAAGTAAAAAACATGGAGATGTGTTTGAAGGTGATGGCTGCCTGAAAGGAGAGTAGAGGATTGAGAAGAGAATATGGAGCCAGTGAAACTTTCTAAAAAAACAAGTCCTGGTGCCTAAGGCAACACCAATGAAATTAGACATAAATGTCTGGTCACAGTGCAGAAACCTAATTGGAAACCCAGACTACACATTGACCAAAGAACCCTTAACTATGCACTGAAATGCAGTCACATCCCACTTTACACCATAGACAACGTCCTTTCAGATCTTCTCCAGAGCAACAGTACATACAACCTGTGATGTCAGACATGGGTTTTGACATGTGAAATTAGAAGAGGAGTCAAGCTGTTCAGTTAAATTCAGCACCCCCGTTGGTATGTCCAGGTGGCCCAGGACACCCATGGGAATCACCCCAACCCCTGAAATATTCAGCAGAAGTTAACAAGCACTGGAAGGGCCATCGGCAATGTTCCCTCTAAGCTGCAAACTTGCGCAATCGCACACTGCTCGCACATTCTCAGCACACAAGAAAATCAGGACCAATTAGTCTAATTAATTAACAGTTTATATTGAATTTTATTTTATGCGCTGCATAGATTTTCTTGTCTTGCCACCAGGCATATACATCATAAACTTCTTTTTTTTTAAAACTCACTGTCATTCCACAAAATTTTGATTCACAGCCAAACTGTGAGAAGCTCAGTCTCCAGACCTCCCTCCACCCATAATACGGTGGAATAAGAGACACGAGCTGTTCGAAACACTGAGGACAAAACTTAAATTTGTAGGATTTTTTTTTTTTACTTCCTCTCTTGTTAATGTGTTACACACTAAAGCCAGCTGAAATTATTTTCTCTGATGTGTGTCCATGAAAGAGGAGTAATTTATGTTGTAATGATTGTTAGATCCCTTGCAACCCAGTTATTAATTGATGTCAATTTGAGTGTATTTCAGGAAGTGATACAGAATGTATACCAATCCTTAGTATTTGCATTCTAGTAGTTGCATTCTCAGTGCTGTAATTTGCAACATGCTGTTATATTATGAGTAGACAATAGACTATTACATTGCTGTGACACAATGTTTATTGAAGTCAGCTGTTCACTAAATGTTCACTAAATGTTAAGGCTAACCAGGTAGCCTGCAGTTCATTTCTACATAATACTGCCTATGGTGACTTTAGCATAGGCCTTTGTTACATTGTTTACAGACCACTTCCATCACATCAACATTCATTCATCTATGCTTTTACCTGTAACATCTGCTGATGAGGAAATAACATTAAATGTTCAGTAAATGAAGGTTCCAGTCTCTGATTCTTCAATGGTAGTCTTAGATCATATTGCCATTTCAACTAGAGTAAATTTTAAACTGTAAAGGAGCTGCTACATAAGTCTTTTCTCCATAAAGAACCAGGATGCATCAACTTAAAAGATGCATCTTTGACATCCCCTTAACTATCACAACTGTTGATCTTAAAACGTCTTGCTGAGCTCATCAGTGGACCAGATGCATGTTATTAAATGCAGTGGCAAATTCCACACACACACACACATATTAGTTACGTTGTTCTATGTTCACCATGAATAAAAAGATGTATTAATTCATGAAACTGTTGTTTAACCCCATAATATTGTTCGACTTATGTTATTGGTGCAAGTCCTGTCCTTGTATCATAAAATTTAAAGGAATTTGGATTCATATCAGCTTATTGCAGCTAGGTAATTAATAAATTTTTTGTTGTTGTTTTTTTTTTTAAACCTGTCCAGCACCTTAGGTATGCAGAGAGAGATCTGGATACCATTACAGTGTACAGTATACACTGTACACATACATATATATATATATATATATATATATATATATATACACATACACACATATATACGTGTATAAGTGTATATATATTATGTATATGTATAAAAAAACCAAATCTCCCTCTCGCCCACCTGGGCGTTGTCTCCTTCAGACTCGGGTCCTCTACCAGAGGCCTGGGAGTCTGAGGGTTCTGCGCAGGATCTTAGCTGTTCCTAGCATTGCGCTCTTTTGGACAGAGATCTCCGATGTTGTTCCTGGTATCTGTTGGAGCCATCCTTCCAGCTTGGGGGTCACCGCCCCTAGTGCCCCGATCACTATTGGTACCACAGTTGCCTTCACACCCCACATTTTCTCTATCTCCTCTTTCAGCCCTTGGTATTTCTCGAGCTTCTCGTGTTCTTTCTTTCTGATGTTGCTATCGCTGAGGATTGCTACATCTATAACTACCACTGTCTTCCGATGTTTATCCACCACCACTATGTCAGGCTGGTTGGCCATCACCTTCTTGTCAGTCTGGATCTGGAAGTCCCACAGGATCTTGGCCTGTTTGTTCTCTGTCACCTTTGGGGGTGTCTCCCATCTGGACCCTGGGACCTCCAGTCCATACTCTGTACAGATGTTCCTGTATACTATGCCCGCTACCTGGTTATGCCGCTCCATGTATGCCTTGCCTGCCAGCATCTTACACCCTGCTGTGATGTGTTGGACTGTCTTCGGCCTTCTCTGCACAGCCTGCACCTGGGATCTTGTCTGGTGTGGTAGATCCTGCCCTCTATTGCTCTGGTGTTTAGGGTCTGTTCCTGTGCTGCCATGATTAGTGCCTCTGTGCTGTCTTTCAGTCCAGCCTTTTCGAGCCACTGGTATGTTTTGTCCATATCAGCCACTTCTTCAATTTGTCGGTGGTACATGCCATGCAAGGGCTTGTCCTTCCATGATGGGCCCAGTGGTTCCTCATCCCTTCTGGGCTTTTGTTGCCTGAGGCATTCACTTAGGAGTTGGTCCTTGGGGGCCATTTTCTCGATGTATTCCTGGAGGTTCGCTGTTTCCTCCTGGACAGTAGTTCTGACACTTACTAGTCCTCGGCCCCCCTCCTTTTGCTTTGTGTACAGCCTCAGGACGCTGGACTTAGGGTGAAACCCACCATGCATGGTAAGGAGCTTCCTTGTCTTGATATCAGTGGATTGTATCTCTTCCAGTGGCCAGGATATTATCCCAGCCGGGTATCTGATCACTGGCATGGCATAGGTGTTAATGGCTTGGATCTTATTTCTGCCGTTCAGCTGACTTTTCAGGACCTGCCTTACCCTCTGGAGGTATTTGGCTGTGGCTGATCTTCGAGCTGCCTCCTCATGATTAACATTTGCCTGTGGGATCCCCATGTATTTGTAACTGTCCTGCACATCTGCAATGTTCCCTTCAGGTAGGTCAACCCCCTCGGTTGTGATCACCTTTCCTCTTCTAGATATCATCTGCCCACATTTATCTAGTCCGAATGACATCCCGATGTCTTTGCTGTAGATCCGAGTGAGGTGAATCAGGGAATCAATGTCACGCTCATTCTTTGCATACAGCTTGATGTCATCCATGTAGAGGAGGTGGCTGATGGTTGTTCCACTTCGGAAATGGTATCCATAGCCACTCTTTGAGATGATCTGGCTGAGGGGTTTAGGGCCTATGCAGAACAGCAGGGGGACAGAGCATCTCCTTGGTATATGCCGCATCTGATGCTCACCTGTGCAATTGGTTTTGAGTTGGCCTCCAGAGTCGTGTTCCACAGCCTCATCGAGTTCTGGATGAACTCTCTTAGGGTCCTATTGATGTTGTACAGCTTTAGGCACTCCAGTATCCATGTGTGTGGCATCGAGTCATAGGCCTTCTTGTAGTCAATCCAGGCAGTGCACAGGTTGGTGTTCCTCGTCTTGCAATCTCGGGCAATCGCCCTGTCCACCAGTAGCTGGTGTTTGGCTCCTCTGGTGTTATTGCCTACACCTTTCTGTGCTCTGCTCATGTATTGCTCCATGTGCCTACTCATCTTAGCCGCAATGATGCCTGATAGGAGCTTCCATGTGGTGCTGAGGCAGGTTATCGGCCGGTAATTGGATGGTATTGTTCCCTTCTGGGGGTCCTTCATTATGAGGACTGTCTGGCCTTGGGTTAGCCACTCTGGGTGGTTTCCCGATATTAGCAGCTGGTTCATCTGTGCTGCTAGGCGTTCATGGAGTGCAGTCAGCTTCTTGAGCCAGTAGGTGTGTATCATGTCAGGCCCTGGGGCTGTCCAGCTCTTCATTTTGGACACTCTGGTTTGGATGTCTGCTAGCGTGATGACTACTGGGCCTTGTTCTGGGAGTTGGCTGTGTTCTGCTTGTAAGTCTTTCAGCCATTGGGCATTGGTGTTATGGGTTGCCTCTTTCTCCCAGATACTCTTCCAGTATTGCTCAGTCTCAGCCCTGGGTGGCTCCGTTGCCATCCTGTTACCCTGCCATTGAGAGTAGACCTAAGCTGGGTTGGTGGAGAACACCCTGTTTATTCTCCTGGCCTCTACCTCTCTTGTGTACCTCTTTAGGCGGGTAGCTAGGGCTGTGAGCCTTTGCTTAGCAGTCTCCAGTGCCTCAGCTGTGGACAGCTTGTTGTATTTCCTGGGCTTCCTTACATTTACACCCCTGCTCAGTTCTGTTAGGAGGCTGACTTCTTTCCGTGTCGCCACGATTTTTGCCTCTAGCCTTCTCCTCCATGGGGCTCTCTCCTTCTGGCTACCATTCATGCTGTTCATCTTGTAGCCAAGCATCTCTAGGATTACTGTTGCCGCTGCATACATCAGCTGATTGGTCTCAGTGATGGTGGTGGTAGGGACAGTTAGAAGTGCTGTGTTTACATCCTCCAGTAGAGACTGGTCTGGTACTTTGTTGTTTAGCCTTGGCAAGGAGGAGGTAGTTGAGTTCCTCCAGGACTTCATGATTCTCTCTCTCAGGTCAGCTGCCCTTGCATTCAGTTTGTCTTGCCTTGGGGCTTGGTACCCAATCTCGATATTTGGGGGTGATGATGAAACCACCCCCAAGCTGACCTGGCATCCTGGCTCCCCCTTGCCGTAGCATATTGTTTGTACCGTGGATGAGGTACACCGCTGTACCTCCTTAAATTCTAGTTCCGATAGCAACTTCCTCTTGCAGATGTTTGAGCACTGAGCGAAGAGCTGTTTTTTAGTCAGTGAGGATGTGGGGTTTCGAAGCAACCATTTCTCCAACATCCTCTGCATGTACCCTCTCTCACTGGGGTTACTCCCATAGTAACACTCCATCAGTACCATGTTCTCTGTCCTGCTCCATGAATGTCTTGTTCCAGTAGCCAACTTACCATCAGGATGTCCTGGCCTTGTTGACCTTGTTGTCCCGGGCATCATCCGAGCTGACACATGACTGTATTATTTATTGTATCACTCATATTGAGGTGTGTAGGCATGTATCGCAAAGTGCTTTGCCTAAGGGCCCACCTGGGATTCAAACCGACAAACTACACCTTCTAAACTTCTACACGAAGTCAGCGGTGTAAACCACTGATCTATCCCAGCCAATGTGATCGACCACTCCTCCATGGCCAGTTTGACAGTCAGGATATCTCTGTTGCCAACTTCATAAGTTATCTCCAATGGTGAGAGCCTATGGAGGAAAAAGGCACATGCATGTAGTTTATTGTCCTTTGAGGACTGCTGGGATAGGACTGTGCCGATCCAGAGTCAGAGACATCTTCATCCACAACAAACCGGCATGCTGGATCTGGTTGGGTGAGTACAGCTGCGGTGAAGTGGCTCTTAAGATCTTTAACTCCTGGGGTCATGAGCTCTGCCAGCAAAGCTTGACAGGATTAGAATGAGATGGTTCTGTATTCAGGTTACTATCTTGGCAAACTTATATCATACAAGCATGATAAATTTATTGACAGAAACTTTATAGTTTCCTATGTGCTCACTGCAAAATAGTACTACACTTTTTAAATGACCTAAATTACAAAAGTAGAACTTTTCACCATACTAATTCACACCTGAGCCCTCAGCCTATTATCATCTGAAAAACATTGCATGAATTAAAGGATTTCTGTCTAAACCAGACATGGAAAAACTTGTCCATGCATTTGTTCTCAGTAGGCTAGATTATTGTAATGGTGTCTTTACACGTCTTAGTAAAAAATCAATCAAGCAGCTGCAGCTCATCTAGAATGCTGCTGCCAGAGTCCTGACCAACAGCAAGAAAATGGACCATATCACACCTGTCAAATCTTTGCACTGGCTCCCAGTGTGTCAAAGGATAGAGTTTAAAATCCTGTTACTGGTCTATAAATCACTGAATGGTCTTGGGCCTGAATACATGTCAGAGCTACATCAGGGACAGGTTTACTCAGCGTCCCCAGGGTCAGAACCAAGCAAGAGGAAGCTGCATTTAGCTTCTATGGTCCTCACCTGTGGAACAAGCTCCCTGAACACCTGAGAACTGCACAAACTGTCAGCCTGTTTAAATCAGGTTTGAAACCATTATTGTTCACTGCAGCTTTCCCATAGTGTCTTTTTTTTTTTTTTTTTTTTTTTACCAACTTCTGTATTGGCTTGTTTTAATGATTTGAAATCACATTTTAAATTGTTATAATTTTTATGATTTATTTATTTTTTAATTGATTCTTTTTAATTTTTAAACTTTTATTAATTTTAACTTGACAGATGCTTCGTCAGTTCTGTGTTTGTCCAAGTTAAAGGGGGACTGATTATATGGAATGAGAAGAACAAGTAAAAGGGGACCCATCGAGTCTTGGAAACTCAGGGGACCAGCTTGAGTCTCGAAGACTGAAGAGTCGGAGTGACAGACCTGTGACTTATTTCATTCTTCACACCTGGGAAGAGGGACAAACATGAAACAAAAGACGAAAAGTTTTGTCTGCTTGATTTTAAATTGCTTTGAATTGTTTTAATTGATTCTCTTTTAATTTCTAATGTATTTCCTTGACTCTGTAAAGCACTATGAAATGCCTTGTATAAGAATGGTGCTATACAAATAAACTTGCCTTGCCTTACTGTGACGGTCACAACCCATGTGGAAGCAAGGTGTATGCTAACTACTCTGGACTAAATGGCAACGTGGGCCAGAATGAAGTTCAAGCTAAAGAAATCTAGAAGCATGGTGACCAGGAATGGGAAAATGACCAACAGGTTCAAGCTGCATGTACAAAGGGAAGTGATTTCCATCGATAGAGGAGAATCCAATCAAGTACCTCGGAAAGTGGTTTGATGATTCACTTACGAACAGAAACATCACCAGCACAGGCAAGCAGACAGAAGAGTGGCTGAGGAGGAATGAAAAATCAGGGCTCCCAGGGAAGTTCAAGGCTTGGCTTTATCAACATGGACTGTTACCAAGACTCATGTGACTATTGATTGTGTATTAGGCACCTTTGACAAGTGTCGAGGGAGTGGAGAGGAAGATCAGTAAGTACCTCTGAAAGAGGCTCAGAATCCCTCAAAGGGGATCCCTCAAAGCTCTCAAAGCTTCACTGCAATAGGCCTCTACATAAGATCAGGGCAGCTTCAACTTCCTCTGTCATCCGTGGTTGAGGAATTTAAGGTTGCAAAGTGCAGAGTTGTACTGACATACAGAGATTCCCAAGATGAACATGCAGGTGTCACCACAAGATCAGGACACAATTGGGCAGCCTGCTCATCAGTACCACAAGCTGAAAACATGCTGAAGCTATGTGACATCATCAAGGTATTATGCACAGGAAGACAGGCTCTTGGAACTTCCCATTTCCAACAGTGGAGGAAGGCAGGAACCAGAGAGAGAAGAGCCATGATCCAGGAGGAGGTACGGAACCTGGAAGAGGAAGGACAAAGGTCAAGGGTGGTGGAACTAGCTTCCCAAGGAGCCTGGACCAGATGGAGAAAGCGAAAGATCACTTGGGTGGATCTATGGAGACTGACCCGTTCCGCATTTCTTTCCTGCTACAGGACAGTACAGATCAGTTTACGATACTCTCCCAACCCCAGCAAACCTGCACAAGGAGAATGAGAGAGGATCCACTGTGCAAGCTTTGTGGGGAGAGAGGCACTATGGCACATATCTTGTCTGGGTGTAAAACAGCACTCACCCAAGGGAGATACAGGTGACACTATGACAAAGTGCTCATGACAATGGCTAACACGTTCAAGCAGGAGAGAAGGAAAAAATGCCAACCACCTCAGAAAACATCAATCCAGTTTGTAGGGGAAGGGGAAAGGCAGTAGTAGCCAACCAAATTGTCCAGACAACCCTGAGGCCAGATGTGGTACTGTGGTCTGAAGAGGCGAAAAAGATCATCCTCATAGAACTTACAGTCCCATGGGAAGGGGAATGTGAACAGGCCTTTGAAAGAAAAAGCACCAAATACCAGGACCTCCTGTATGACTGTAGGGGGAAAGGTTTGCAGGCTTGGCTGTTCCCGGTCGAGCTCAGTTGCAGAAAATTTCCTGTGCAGTGTGGAGAATGCTCACAGCCATTGGAGTGACAGGGAAGGAAGAGGAAGACAGCAGCCTGCAGGATTGGGGAGGCATCAGAAAGAGCCTCTTGTTAGGGCCCGAGCACCTTCAGTGTGAAGGCCCTATTGTATTTCGAAGGATTATTATTAGGGCCCGAGCACCTTCAGTGCGAAGGCCCTATTGTAATTCAAGGGATTATTATTAGGGCCCGAGCACTGAAATGGTGCGAAGCCCTATAGTATTTCAAGGGATTTTTTAAAAAAATTATTATTATTATTATTATTAGGGCCCGAGCACCAAAACGGTGCGAAGGCCCTATTGTAATTCAAGGGATTATTATTATTAGGGCCCGAGCACCTTCAGTGCGAAGGCCCTATTGTAATTCAAGGGATTATTATTAGGGCCCGGGCACCGAAACGGTGCGAAGCCCTATTGTATTTCAAGGGATTATTATTATCTTTTTTAAATTATTATTATTATTTTTTTTAAAATTATTATTATTAGGGCCCAAGCACCTTCAGTGCGAAGGCCCTATTGTAATTCAAGGGATTATTATTAGGGCCCGAGCACCGAAACGGTGCGAAGCCCTATTGTATTTCAAGGGATTATTATTATTTTTCTTTTTTAATATTATTATTATTATTATTATTATTAGGGCCCGAGCACTGAAACGGTGCGAAGCCATATTGTATTTCAAGGGATTATTATTATTTTTTTTATTATTATTATTATTATTAGGGCCCGAGCACCGAAACGGTGCAAAGCCCTATTGTATTTCAAGGGATTATTATTATTTTTCTTTTTTATCATTATTATTATTATTATTATTATTATTATTATTATTATTATTATTAGGACCCGAGCACCGAAACGGGGCGAAGCCCTATTGTATTTCAAGGGATTATTATTATTTTTCTTTTTAAAAAAATTATTATTATTAGGGCCTGAGCACCGAAACGGTGCGAAGCCCTATTGTATTTCAAGGGATTATTATTATTTTTCTTTTTTTTAAAAATTATTATTATTAGGGCCCGAGCACCGAAACGGTGCGAAGCCCTATTGTATTTCAAGGAATTATTATTATTTTTCTTTTTTTAAAAATTATTATTATTAGGGCCCGAGCACCAAAACGGTGCGAAGCCCTACTGTATTTCAAGGAATTATTATTATTAGGGCCCGAGCACCGAAACGGTGCGAAGCCCTATTGTATTTCAAGGAATTATTAGGGCCCGAGCACCGAAACAGTGCGAAGCCCTATTGTATTTCAAGGAATTATTATTATTAGGGCCCGAGCACCGAAACGGTGGGAAGCCCTATTGTATTTCATGGAATTATTATTATTATTAGGGCCCGAGCACCGAAACGGTGCGAAGCCCTATTGTATTTCAAGGAATTATTATTATTAGGGCCCGAGCACCTTCAGTGCGAAGGCCCTATTGTAATTCGAAAGATTATTAGGGCCCGAGCACCTTCAGTGCGAAGGCCCTATTGTAATTCGAAAGATTATTATTATTATTATTTTCACGACAATTAAATCGCATTTTTCGAGGCCTGAACATGCTCAAAAACTCACCAAATTTTGCACACGCATCAGGTCCGGCGAAAAATTACATATTTTAAGGGTCTCCAGAATGGGCGGGGCAAAATGGCTCGGTGGCACCCCATAGAAATGTTCAAATACACCTCCCCATTGGGGTTATTTTGACCTAGGCAGATGAAATTTGGTGGGTGCATGGATGGTGCCAAGTCCTTCGAAAAAGTCTCTTGCAGCCATGACCCAAACCGTACAGGAAGTCGGCCATTTTGATATGAATATGCAAATTTTGGCCATTTTTGGCCATTTCCACGTGTTTTATTTGAACGAACTCCTCCTAGAGATTTCATCGTATCAGCTTCAAACTTGGTGTACTGACTCTCGAGGCCTTAGTGATCAAAAAGTTGTTGAAGGTTTTTATGGCTCATAAAAAATGTGGGCGTGGCGGCGCGGCGAGTTTTGATGTTTTGCCAGAAAGCACGAAACTGCCATAACTTCAGCGTATGTGGTCTGATCTCCATCAAACTTCACATGTATGATAATACTCCCTTCCCGGAGGTAGGTAAGTGCTCTAATTTGCACATACATGTTTTGTCCGATGTGCCTCAAATTACATACATGGTAGATGCTGGATAATCAGCACATTGGCCTGAAGAGATCTATGGGACTATATGGTCCTATTGTCATAGCGCCACCTATTGGCGACAGGAAGAACATTGGCGCCAGGAAGAAAAAAAACCCCTCCCCATTGAGGTTATTTTGACCTGGGCGGATGAAATTCAGTAGGTATCTGGAACGTCCCCACAACCTTGAAAAAAAGTTTCTTGTGGCAATGACTCAAACCTTACAGGAAGTCAGCCATTTTGATTTGAATGTAAAAATTTGGCGTATTTTTCACCGTTTGCACGTGTTATATTTGAACGAACTCCTCCTAGAGATTTCATCGTATCAGCTTCAAACTTGGTGTGCTGACTCTCGAGGCCTTGGTGATCAAAAGTTGTTAAAGGTTTTTATGGCTCCCTAAAAATGTGGGCGTGGCGGCGCGGCGAGTTTTGATGTTTTGCCAGAAAGCACGAAACTGCCATAACTTCAGCGTATGTGGTCTGATCGCCATCAAACTTCACATGTATGATAATACTCCCTTCCCGGAGGTATCCGCATATTCATTTTCATTGAAAGTCACAGCGCCACCTATTGGCAACAGGAAATCACATGTTTTGTACTTTGACGTTCAACATCAAGCATCTAAATTCGATTAAGCTAAAATTTACCGTGGTAAGCCTTGAGATAAGGTAGATGCTGGATTCAGAAGATGGCGTGCTCCCTTCTCATGGCGGCCCGTGGCGGGTGTATGGCGAATTTGGATCCTTCGCCATCACCATCAAAGTGCTCTAATTTGCACATACCTTGTCCGATCTGCCTCAAATTACATACGTATAATCAGAGCACTGGCCTGAAGAGATCTATCGGACTATATGGTCCTATTGTCATAGCGCCACCTATTGGCGACAGGAAAAAAATTTCAAAAACCCCTCCCCATTGAGGTTATTTTGACCTGGGCGGATGAAATTCGGTAGGTGTGTGGAAAGTCCCACGACTTTCGAAAAAGTCTCTTGTGGACATGACTCAAACCTTACAGGAAGTCAGCCATTTTGATTTGAATGTAAAAATTTGGTGTATTTTTCACCGTTTGCACGTGTTATATTTGAATGAACTCCTCCTAGAGATTTCATCGTATCGGCTTCAAACTTGGTGTGCTGACTCTCGAGGCCTTGGTGATCAAAAGTTGTTAAAGGTTTTTATGGCTCGCTAAAAATGTGGGCGTGGTGGTATGCGTGGCGAGATTTGATGTTTTGCCAGAAAGCACGAAACTGCCATAACTTCATTGTATGTGGTCTGATCTCCATCAAATCTTCACATGGATGATAATAATCCCTTCCCGGAGGTATCTGCATATTCATATTCATTGAAAGTCACAGCGCCACCTATTGGCGACAGGAAATCACATGTTTTGTACTTTGATGTTCAACATCAAGTATCTAAATTCGATTAAGCTAAAATTTACCGTGGTAAGCCTTGAGATAAGGTAGATGCTGGATTCAGAAGATGGCGTGCTCCCTTCTCATGGCGGCCCCGTGGCGGCGCGGCGAATTTGGATCCTTTGCCATCACCATCAAAGTGCTCTAATTTGCACATACCTTGTCCGATGTGCCTCAAATTACATACGTATAATCAGCGCATTGGCGTGAAGAGATCTATGGGACTATATGGTCCTATTGTCATAGCGCCACCTATTGGCGACAGGAAGAAAATTTCAAAAACCCCTCCCCATTGAGGTTATTTTGACATGGGCGGATGAAATTTGGTAGGTATCTGGAACGTCCCACAACCTTCGAAAAAGTCTCTTGTGGCAATGACTCAAACCTTACAGGAAGTCAGCCATTTTGATTTGAATGTAAAAATTTGGCGTATTTTTCACCGTATGCACGTGTTATATTTGAACGAACTCCTCCTAGAGATTTCATCATATCAGCTTCAAACTTGGTGTGCTGACTCTCGAGGCCTTGGTGATCAAAAGTTGTTAAAGGTTTTTATGGCTCATGAAAAATGTGGGCGTGGCGGGCGGCGAGTTTTGATGTTTTGCCAGAAAGCGCGAAACTGCCATAACTTCAGCGTATGTGGTCTGATCTCCATCAAACTTCACATGTATGATAATACTCCCTTCCCGGAGGTATCCGCATATTCATATTCATTGAAAGTCACAGCGCCACCTATTGGCGACAGGAAATCACATGTTTTGTACTTTGATGTTCAACATCAAGCATCTAAATCCGATGAAGCTACATTTTACTGTGGTAAGCCTTGAGACATGGTAGATGCTGGATTTACAAGATGGCGTGCTCCTGCGTCATGGCGGCCCGTGGCGGCGCTTGGCGAATTTGGATCGCCGCCATCACCATCAAAGTGCTCTAATTTGCACATACCTTGTCCGATGTGCCTCAAATTACATACGTATAATCAGCGCATTCGCCTGAAGAGATCTATGGGACTATATGGTCCTATCGTCATAGCGCCATCTATTGGCGACAGGAAAAAAAATTCAAAAACCCCTCCCCATTGAGGTTATTTTGATCTGGGCGGATGAAATTCGGTAGGTGTGTGGAAAGTCCCACGACCTTCGAAAAAGTCTCTTGTGGACATGACTCAAACCTTACAGGAAGTCAGCCATTTTGATTTGAATGTAAAAATTTGGTGTATTTTTCACCGTTTGCACGTGTTATATTTGAATGAACTCCTCCTAGAGATTTCAAGTATCTTAATCCGATGAAGCTGAATTTTACTGTGGTAAGCCTGGAGACATGGTAGATGCTCAGTTCTGAAGATGACATTCTCAGCGAAGTTGGATCCCTCGCCATCGCCATCTAAAGCGTTGTAAGTCTCAAATGCCTCATCCGATCTGCTTCAAATTACACACGTACAATTGGGGCGGCGTCCTGAAGAGACCTGAGGGACTATGTTGTCGCATTGTTGTAGCGCCACCTATTGGCGACAGGAGGAAATGTTCAAAAACGCCTCCCCATCGGGGTTTTCGGGGAAATTCGGGGAATTCAGCGTCAGCCGGGTCCCCCAAGTTGGCGCAGGGGTGCGAGGGCCCGTTATCACTGCTTGCAGTTTTAATTATTATTATTATTCTTTTCACGACTTTTCTAGCGCATTTTTCGAGGCCTGAACATGCTGAAAAACTCACCAAATTTTGCACACGCGTCAGGTCCGGCGAAAAATTACGTACTTTAAGGGTGTCGAAAATGGGCGGGGCAAAATGGCTCGGTGGCGCCCCCTGGAAATTTTCAAATACCCCTCCCCATTGGGGTTAGTTTGACCGAGTCAAAGTCTCTTGCAGCCATGACTCAAACCCAACAGGAAGTCGGCCATTTTGATTTGAATATGCAAATTTTGGCCATTTTTGGCCATTCGCACGTGTTGTATTTGAACAAACTCCTCCTAGGGATTTCGTGGTATCAACTTCACACTTGGTGTGCTGACTCTCGAGGCCTTGGTGATCAAAAGTTGTTAAAGGTTTTTATGGCTTGCGAAAAATGTGGGCGTGGCGGCGCGGCGAGTTTTGATGTTTCGCCAGAAAGCACGAAACTGCCATAACTTCAGCATATGTGGTCTGATCTCCATCAAACTTCACATGTATGATAATACTCCCCTCCCGAAGGTATCTGCATATTCATATTCATTGAAAGTCACAGCGCCACCTATTGGCTACAGGAAATCACATGTTTTGTACTTTGATGTTCAACATCAAGTATCTAAATCCGATGAAGCTAACTTTTACTGTGGCAAGGCTTGAGACATGGCAGATGCTGGATTCAGAAGATGGTGTGCTCTCACATCATGGCGGCGCCGTGGCGGTGCTGAAAATTTGGATCCTTCGCCATCACCATCAAAGTGCTCTAATTTGCACATACCTTGTCCGATGTGTCTCAAACTACACACGTTCAACCAGAGTGGGGGCCTGAAGAGATCTGTGGGACTATGTGGTCAAATTGTCATAGCGCCACCTATTGGTGACAGGAAGAAATTTTCAAAAACACCTCCCCTTTGAGGTTATTTTGACCAAGGTGAATGAAATTCACTAGATGTGTGGAAGATGTCATGAACTTCAAAAAAGTCTCTTGTGGTCATGACTCAAACCTTACAGGAAGTCAGCCATTTTGATTTGAATCTGATAATTTGGCATTTTTTTGGCCATTCGCATGTGTTGTATTTGAACAAACTCCTTCTAGATATTTCATCATATCGGCTTCAAACTTGGTGTTCTGACTCTTGAGGTCTTAGTGATCAAAAGTTGTCAAAAGCTTTTATGGTTCACGAACGACATGGGCGTGGCAGCACAGTGAATTTTGATGTTTCGCCAGAAAACAGGAAACTGCCATAACTTCCGTGTACAT
This sequence comes from Psettodes erumei, assembly GCA_016785225.1. NCBI lineage: Eukaryota > Metazoa > Chordata > Actinopteri > Pleuronectiformes > Psettodidae > Psettodes > Psettodes erumei. The sequence continues at coordinate 46,548 of JAFBJZ010000923.1, forward strand.
GCTCCCATCTTCATCAAACTTCCCATGTATTATAATAATACTGTCCCAGAGACATCTCCATAATCATATTCCATAAAAGTGAGAGCGCCACCCAGTGGCGCGAGGAAAATGACACGTTTTGTACTTTGATGTTCAATGTATGGTGGCTCAATCAGATGGAGCTGAGATTTACTTTGATGAGCCCAGAGACATGGCAGATGCTCAGTTCTGAAAATGGCATGCTCCCACCTCATGGGGTCCCCGTGGCAGGTCGGTGAAGTTGGATCCCTCGCCATCGTCATCGAAAGCATTGTAAGTTGCTCATGCGTCATCCGATCTGCCTCATATTACACACGTACGATCGGGGCAGCGTCCTGAAGAGATCTGCGGGATTATGTTGTGGAATTGTTGTAGTGCCAGCTATTGGCGTCAACAGGAAATGTTCAAAGACACCTCCCCGTTGGGCTTTTCAGGGAAATTCGGGGAAATCGGCATCAGCCGGGTCCCCCGAGTGGAAGTGCGAGCGTCCGTTATCACTGCTTGCAGTTTTAATTCTGTATTGCTCCAGCTAATAATGAAAGCAGTATTTCTCCCAAAAAATCTCTCAATTGGCCATCTTAGGTTATGTTTAAGGTCTATGTTTAAGAGGCAATGCCCTCTATCTGCCAAAGTCATTCTGAGTCTTGACTCATGGACACAATAAGGCAATGGTGCTATGTATCTTTTCTTTTTTTGACAAATGATTTATTACATTTTCATATATTACAAAAATAGACAACACAAAACAAGTAAGGTGCCAAAGATCAGGTTCGCAACAGGGCAGACATGTATACTACACATATTTTGACAGGACAATATGATGTATTATAGTCCAAGAGTCCAAAGTGGAAGATCATACTCACGATAATAACAATAATAGTTGGTATGTCCCTTTATCAATTCGGTCACAAAGGCCCCTTTGGCCTTCTCCCCTTCCAAAAATAATAAAAAGGAATTCCAGATCCATTTAAAGGTGGAATATTTACTTTTTAACATAAATGTAAGCCTTTCCAAGGATAGGGAATTTGACATTGGCATGTAGGCTTGGTTTGTTCATAGATTTCCAGGAACTGGCTATAATGTTTTTGGCTTGTAGCAAACAATAAATTATCATTTTCTTATTTTACTCATTCAATTTGCATTCCTGGGGAAAAAATACCAAAATACACATTAAGGGACACAATTTTAACTCCACGTCTGAAATAAAAGAAAGTATGTTTCACACTTCTGTCCAAAACAACTGGACCTGAGGACATTCCAATAGGCCAGTGCTTCTCAATTATTTTCTGTAACTCCCCCTCAGAAGAAGAAAACAACTTGCCCCCTCCCCCTCCCACACACACACACACACATACACACACTCTCCGCCGTGACTAGTATTGTACTAGTATCATTTGTCTATAAAATTGTACACCTCTGCATAACATTGTATCCTTATTAACATTAAAGAAAACAAAAAAACAGAGTTAAATTTACAACAAAGAATAACTTCATGCTTCATGCTGTTCGCTGACAGCATTTTTCCTCGTCTCCCACCATAGTCACAGTGAAGCCAAGCGCTAAATATGCTTCGTCATATTTCCTCGTCTTAGCTTTCAGATGATTTTGTTTTGTCTCAATATCTCCGTCTTTCTCCGCCTTTCTTTTCATACCTGTTAAAAATGTTTCCATGTTGTCCCTTAAGGATTTATATACTGCACTTCATTTGCTTGGCGCAAAAATAACCCTACACACTTTGCCTACGAGAGTGCCACTGTCAACTATTGTAATGGATGTGCAATTACACTTTAATCGAGTACGGCAAAAAAAAGCATGTTCCCTGGGTCACACGCGCCCCCCTGGCATCACACCCCATTATTTGAGAAGTACTGCCATAGGCAGTGGAATAATATGCATTTCTCACCACATTTAACACATCCATCTGGGTGATTGGGATCAAAATTATTCAGTAAGTAAGGTGTTATGTAGGTCCTCATCAACCACTTGTACTGGATCATTTTAAAATGAGAATTAATTGATTTTGTCTGAGCTTTCAAGCAAGCCTTCTGCCAGTCCTCCACCAATATTACACTGTTCAAGTCTTCGGACCATGCAAGCCTTTTATTTTCAGATGTAACTTTAGAGCTGTCCAAAATTGTGTCATAGAAACAGGAGATCAAACCCCTCTTAGACTGATTATTCAGTGTTATTTCTTCAATTGGGTTGAGGGTAGGCAATGTTAGAGATTTTTGTGATTTTAATATAAAATTTCTAATCTGTAGATATTTTAAAAAATGTTTTGGCTGAATATCATAATTTTGTCTCAGATTTTCAAAACACCTAAGAGTCAAATAGATCTGCAATTTTATTCATGCCTTTATCGGCCCATATTCTAAAACCTATATCATTCTTCGTAGGTTTAAAGGTAATGTTGCCCCAAATGGGGCAAATGAGATTTGGGATAGTGCTGGTATTTCAGATTTATGTAAATGCACCTCATATCATACCCGGATTGTATTTTTTACAAAGGGATTGTGTGTACATTTTTAAAATTCTTTTAGTTTGGTTGAGTAAAGGTATAAATTGAGTGTAGAAGATTGCAGGATTGCAGTGTATCTGCTAAGAACCAACAGGAGACGGCACAGAGTTGGGCCGCCCAGTAGTACCATTTAAGATTTGGTAGGCTCAGGCCCCCTCTTTCATAGGGGCGATATTACAAAGATAAATGAAGCCTGGCCCATCTATTGTTCCAAATAAACTTGCAGAAGACACTTTTTATTTTATCAAATTATCAGGGGGATGAAGAGGAATGACCTGGAAAAGATAAAGGAATTTTAGGAGGAAATTCATTTTAAGAATTTATGCATCCTATCATACAGATTGGCAACGATGACCATCTATGAATTGATTCCGTAACAGATTCAGTAATTGGGTCATAATTTATCGATACCAAGTCTTCTATTGTAGGGGTAATTTGTATGCCTAGGTAAGTAAAACTATCTGTGACTACTTTCAATGGTGTTTGGATGGGTGGATTTAATCTCTCAGAGTGCTTGAGGAAAAGTTTGTCTGATTTTGATTCATTCATTTTATAACCTGATATGTTTTCACATATATTAATAGTGTTGAGTAGATGGAAGATTGATTGATTTAAGTGAGATATCATTATCATAATGTCATCTGCAAACAGTCCAGTTTTAGATACCTCATTATTAATTTCAATGCCAGTAATATTTTGATTACTTCTAATAGTTATGGCCAGTGTCTCTATAGCAAGCACAAATAAAAGTGGTGATGGGGACAGCCTTGGCGCATGCCCTTAGCCAATTTAAAGGATTTTGAGATTATATTATTAGTTGTGACTGAGGCTACTGAATTGTTATAGAATATTTTAATCCATGCTGAGAAGTAGGTGCCAAATCCAAACTGGGAAAGCACTTCATGTAGATAGAGGTGTTCAATCCTATCGAAGGCTTTTTCTGCATCCAGACCCAGCAGTGCTGTCTGGATGCTCAGATTTTGCATGGACAATATTTAGGACCCGACGTATACCATGGGAGGCTTGACGCCCCTTTACAAACCCATTTTTAGCTATCCCTCAACATATCAAATAATGGAGATCATAACTTATTTTTAAATAATTTATAAAAGTCAATTGGAATCCCGTCTGGGCCGGGGGCTTTCCTCCTCTCATTTTATCTATTGCATCAGCCACTTCTCTTATTGTAATTGGGGAGTCCATTGCAACTTTAGCTGAGTGAAGGCAGTTTTATAGAATCAAAGAATTTAGTGAAAGATTCAGTGGTTGCCTGGTATTCCGTTGAGTATGAATGTGAATAGTAAGACTCAAAGAGTCCATTTATTTCTTGGGGGGGTTGAATTTTTTTCCATTTGCATTTGTAACCTCAGTGATTGTTCTCTCATTTTGTAGTGTTTTAATGCGCCATGCTAAAAGTTTTCCTGCCCTTTCTTCCTGGTCATAATAGGTCTGTTTCAATCTTAATACATCTGCAGAGGCTTTTTCAGCAGATAGTTTACCATATTTTGCTCATAAAACTGCCAGTTTTTGTTGTTTCTCAGTGCTGTTATTTATATTTATTTCCAGTTCAAATCCTTTATTTCTCTTTCAAGCTCTACCATCCGTAAAAAAAATACTTATTTGATTTATTTCAAGTGTTGCCCATCATTTGTCCTCTCATAAAGACTTTAAAGGCTTCCCACCTGAATGACACTGATGTTTCTATTGTGTTGAAAAGAAAGTAGTCATCTATGGTACCAATGTGGTTTTAGCTGCCATATAGGTTGTCCTCTGAAAGCAGCTGTAGCTGCATAGTTGAGCAAGATTAAGGAATGATCAGAGATAAGAATGTTCTCATATTCACAGCTGTTGACTCTAGAAGCAATTGAACTGTAAATAAGAAAGTCATCTATTTGACTGTAGGTATTATGGCTAGTGGAGTGACATGAGTATTCCCTCTTCGAGTGTTTATTGTCATATGTACAGTAAAGAAACACGTTTCCCTGTACAATGAGATTCTTACTTTGCTGTCCACTCAGAGTACCAGCAATAAGTAATAAGTAATAAAAAGGAAAAAAAAAATAGATAACACAGAACGTAAGTAAATAAAAAAAAATAGTAACTATAAAGAAATAACTGTACATCAGTGCAAATGGCAACATCAGTGCAAATGGCAATGTAAACTATACCTCGTGCAAGAGATGGCTGGTTTGTAAACATTAAAGTGTTTAAAGTGACTTGGTGTTAATTAAAGTGACCTTAGCAATTGAGGGTTCTGATGGCAGTGGGGTAGAATGAGTTTTTCAGACGGGTTGTCCTACATTTCACACTCCTGTACCTCCGTCCTGAGGGCAGGAGTGTAAACAGTCCATGTTGTGGGTGGGTATTGTCCTTTATAATGGTGGCAGCTCTCCTGTGGACTCTGCGGTGGTAGATGCCGTGCAGAGAGGGCAGTGGGTGCCTGATGATCCTCTCGGCTGTCTTTACCACTCTCTGCAGGCGTTTGCGGTCCATGGCCGTAGTGCTGCCATACCACACAGTGATTGCATTGGTCAGGCAGTTCTCTACAAAGCAGCTGTAGAAGTTGCTGAGGATCTTTGTGGACATGCCAAACTTCCTCAGCCTCCTCAAGAAATACAGCCGCTGTTGAGCTTTCTTGACCAGCTGTGTTGTGTTGGTGGTCCACGTGAGGTCCTCAGTGATGTGGACGCCCAGGTATTTAAAGCTGCTCACCCTCTCCACTTCAAGCTCCCGGATAAACAGTGGCTGATGAGGTCTCCTCCCCCTTCCTCATGTCCACTATCATTTCCTTCGTCTTGTCTGTGTTTAGGGTGAGGTTGTTGTCCTCGCACCATGACACCAGACTGCCCACCTCTGTCCTGTAGGCCGCTTCGTCCCCCGCAGTGATACGTCCTATCACTGCAGTGTCGTCAGCAAACTTCAGAATGATGTTGTCCTTGTGGGAGGCGACGCAGTCATGTGTGAACAGGGTGTAGAGGATGGGGCTGAGGACACATCCCTGTGGGGTTCCGATGTTTGTGATGATGCTGGCTGATGTGTTATTTCCAATCCTGACAGACTGGGGTCTGCCAGTCAGAAAGTCAAACAGCCAGTCACAGAGGGTCGGGTGGAGACCAAGATTGAACAGTTTGTGGGTGAGTTTGTAGGGGATGACCGTATTGAAGGCAGAGCTGTAATCCACAAAGAGCATCCTGATGTAGGAGTCTTTGTTTTCCAGGTGGGACAGGGAGTAATGAAGGAGGGCTGTGATGGCATCTGAGGTGGACCTGTTTGGCCGGTAGGCATACTGCAGGGGGTCCAGTGTATCTGGGACGCTGCTCTGGATGTGCACCAGCACCACTCTCTCAAAGCACTTCATAATGATTGGAGTGAGTGCTACTGGTCTGTAGTCATTCAGGCAGGTGGGTGGGCTCTTCTTGGGGAGGGGGACGATGGTTGTGGTTTTGAAGCAGGAGGGAACTGTGCTCTGGCTCAGGGAAAGATTGAAGATGGAGGTGAGGACGTCAGCCAGCTCGTTGGCACATGCTCTGAGAGCACGGCCAGGGATGTTGTCCGGTCCTGCTGCCTTGTGGGGGTTGATTCTCTTCAGGACTTTGTGTACCTGACCCGAGGAGACTGTTAGTGGCGGTGAGGGGGGTCCGGTGGTCCAGGTGTGTGTCTCTGTGCTGTTGGTTGTGGCCTCAAAGCGGGTGTAGAATCTGTTGAGGTCATCTGGCAGGCTGTCTGTGTGACTTATGGTGCTGGTGGTGGTCCTGTAGTCTGTGATGTGCTGCAAGCCCTTCCACATCCGCCCGGAGTCAGCAGTGGAATAGAAGCTGTCCAGCTTCTCCCTGTACTGCCTCTTTGCTGCTGTGATGGCCTTTCTCAGTTTGTACTTGGCAGCTTTGTACTCAGCCTCGTTGCCTGATTTAAATGCAATGGAGCGAGCACGCAGCATGTTTCGTACCTGAGTGTTTACCCAGGGCTTCTGGTTGGGGAACTTCCTGACCTGTATGGTGGGCACGATGTTATCAACGCAGTTGCTGATGTACCCAGTCACATACTCGGCGTAATCCTGTACACTGACAGAGGAGTCCTCCCGAGTGGCTGCAGTTTTAAATACATCCCAGTCTGTCATAGCAAAGCAGTCCTGCAGGGTGCTTTCAGTGTCTGGGTTCCAGAGTTGGATGTGTTTTATGACTGGGTTTGTTTGTTTCAGTCTTTGTCTGTAGGCGGGGTACATAAACAGAGAGATGTGGTCAGAATGTCCGAAGTGGGGGCGGGGTGAAGCCCTGTATGCATCACGGATGTTGCTGTAAACATGATCCAGAGTGTTCTTTTTCCGGGTGGGAATGTTCACATGCTGGTGGTATTTGGGGAATACAGTCCGTAAATTGCACTGGTTAAAGTCTCCAGCAGTGATGAACACAGCATCGGGATGAGCCGTCTCCAGCACGTTGATGACGTCGTGGAGTGTGCCGAGTGCTGCGGCGTGGTTGGCTCGCGGGGGGATGTAAACAGCGGCCAAAAACACAGCAGTAAATTCCCTCGGTAGATAGTAGGGACGGCATTTCAGTAATAAAAACTCCACATCGGGTGAACAGTGCTTTTTAACAGTCTGTATGTCTCCACACCACGAGTTGTTTATATACACACACACTCCCCCTCCTTTAGCCTTACCGGAGGCTGCAGTCCGATCTCCACGATGGATGGAGTGAGTTGTTAGTTGAGTGGCACACTCTGGGATTTTGTCCGAAAGCCAGGTCTCCGTGAAAATGAAAGCGCAACACTCTCTCATTTCCTGTTGGGTTGAAATCCTGGCTCTTAGCTCATCCAGTTTGTTGTCCAGTGACTGTACGTTAGCGAGTAGGAGGCTGGGTAGCGATGGTCTGCTAGCACGGGCTTTTAGCCTAGCATGGAGCCCAGCCCTCTTCCCTCGCTTGCGTCGCCGTCTCCGGAGTGCCCTCCTGCGATCAGCGTACTCACTCGAGGTCGGGGCCTCGGGGCCTGCAGGGGCTGGCGGTGGCTGCTGCGGGGCTTAACGGTGACTTGTAACTCCGGTGGAATAAAACAAGTAAAGTCCAGGTGGTTGTGTGAATTACCAATGTCCAGTAGTGCCTGCCTGTTGTAAGTTATCAGTGCATGGCATCGAAAGAGAAAATAAAAAGAAAACACACTAAAACAACAAAATAAAGCCGGCAAACAAGAGAGCGAACGAGCAAACACGTCAGCTTCAGGATACCAAAACATTTTGGACAATTCCATGCTCCCAACCTTGTGGGAACAGTTTGGAGCGAGCCCCTTCCTCTTCCAACATGACTGTGCACCAGTGCACAAAGCAAGGTCCATAAAGACATGGATGACAGAGTCTGGTGTGGATGAACTTGACTGGCCTGCACAGAGTCCTGACCTGAACCCGATAGAACACCTTTGGGATGAATTAGAGCGGAGACTGAGAGCCAGGCCTTCTCGACCAACATCGGTGTGTGACCTCACCAATGCGCTTTTGGAAGAATGGTCAAAAATTCCTATAAACACTCTCCTCAACCTTGTGGACAGTCTTCCCAGAAGAGTTGAAGCTGTAATAGCTGCAAAAGGTGGACTGACATCATATTGAACTCTATGGGTTAGGAATGGGATGGCACTTCAGTTCATAGTATGAGTCAAGGCAGGTGAGCGAATACTTTTGGTAATATAGTGTAGCACCTTTGAAAACACAAAGCTGTTGTAAACAAATAAACAAACCCCCAAATCCCCATCTGCGAAAAGTACACAGTTATTCCCCCTCCTTAAATGAAAACTCTGCTAAATTTACTGATCCTTTAGAAGGAGCAGAAAAAGCGTCTTAATGATAATAACTCAAACCGTTGCTCCGATAGTGGTGGTCACCCAATAGCAAGATTAAATCAATACAGATTGTCGACAGACTTGTTTTAACCCTCTCTTCTCCAATATGAAGTGGAAAGAAAAGCCATTACAAATATTACATTACTGGCATACAGGTTATAGTTTGTGTGCTCATTTCTAAGCAAGATTTTCTCAGCCATAGTGTGCGCTCAGTATGACATTAACTCGGAATGCCTGGTCCCCCATCACTTCGCTGACAGACACACTTGATAAAGTCCTCCACTTCTGATGGGGAGTGGAAAAGATGCCGGTTATCCTGATGTAAGATACTCATTTTAACCAGGAAAATTAGTCCAAAGTTTATGTCCAGCTCTTGCAGTTGTTGCTTCACCTGGTTGTACTGCTTCCAATGGTTCTGAACCTCCTGTGGAAAGGTCCGGGAAAAACATCACATGTTGGCCCTTGTTCATCACCTTTCCTCTTTAACGAGCTGCTCTCATCGTTCTCACCTTGTCTTGGTAGTTGAGGAATTTCATGATGATTACGCAGGGGGTCCGCTCAGAGTTTGTTGACCCTGAAGTCTGTGGGCTCGCTCAATGATTAGCAGGTTAGGGAATGTATCTGGGCCCAGGACCTCGGGCAGCCAGGTTTGGAGAAACTCCACGACATTCACCTTTTCGGTTCTCTCAGACAGGCCAACAAGTCTCAGATTAGATCTCCAGCTCCTAATTTTGAAGGGATGCTTCTCTGTTGACCAGGGAGGAGACGTCTTTGGCTTTGTTAATATGAGTCTCTGCTGTATTCAGCCTTTCAGAGAAGACAGCAATTGTGTCTTTTATTTCTTGATTAGGCATTATGACCTCCCGTAACTGGGTAAAGAAGTCATCTCTTAGTGAGTGTATGGCTGCTAGGATATTAGCCTCATTAGCTTCCCTGACTGGCTCAGTGGTGTTATCTTCTTCCACATCCTCATCCGCCAGTGTCGTCCGGTCAGTGCTGGCATCGACATCTTCTCCCTCGGTTTGTTTTTTGGGGGGGGTTTTCTGGGTCTGTTGGGCATTTTGCATGGCCAAGCAGAGGCAATAACTTGTCTTAGGCTTGAGGTGGGCAGTTGGGCAACGCTTGTCCAAAATGGAAAGTATATAAAAATGAATAGGTCGGAGCTCTAGGTTTTAGCTGCCGCTCAGATAGACACCATAACCGGAAGTCAAAAATTGATGTGTCTTTTCTAATCAGACAACAAAACAAAACATGTATTTTATGTAATTTTTAGGACTATAATGTATTGTAAAAGATATACTGGTCACACCTGAACCAGGAGTTTGTGCCTGCATTCTTCGCGTTTCATTTGTTGGGAGAATAGAGCCATGAGTATATGACAAATAGAGATAAGTAGAGAAAACTACAATGCCTGACCCCCCTCTCATCTCTGCATAACTAAACAATCACCAATACAAAGTGGGTGTAAATGTCGGATCATTGATTTTTGCAAAGTGACACAAAACGGTTGGCACTTGCTATCTGATGTCAGCAAAGAATGGCGGGGGGGGGATAACTACTAAATTTATTTGGAAGGAATATAAATCCCTTTACAGTTTCTAGAAGTATCAGTGAAGCCAGGGCATGCATGTCAACATGGTGTCCATTACTTAATTGTTATATTAGGATGTAAAATTGTCATTTATTATTATTACTTTTAAAAAAAGTATGGATAAATGAAACTAACTTATGAACTCTCGATCTTTGCTCTCTTCAGTGTTTTCAGTGTCACACTCATCTTATTTACTGCCTGCTTCAGTCAGGCAGTCACTGATAAGCTTCAGAGCACTGCTTGTTTTCCCTTTCCTCAGTACTCCCATGAGATGTTAAGTGCAGGGAAATGAGCAGTCAGTGCTTGAGTTGAACTTCAATTTTTTTTTTAATTGTTGACATATATGCAGCTATATTCCAGAGTAGCTGCTTTAGTGTACCAGAAACATTCATGTAAACATTCAGAGTGGTACCCCTTAATTTTGTTAAACACAAATTATTTAAAGACAACTTGTGTTTTTGATAATTGGTTAAATTAAATAAAGACATAATTGATTTGGTTCAGGCAAAAATAGGAAAAAACATCATGCTATGCAGAGCAAAGTAAAACAACCATAAGGCAAGTATGGGACTAATGAGAAAGGAAGTCAAAGGAAAGTCAAGAAGGAAGGAAGACATTGCTTCCCAAGCTGAGAGGGAATGCATTCCACTGCAAATTGTCAACTTGGCCATGAAGAGTGTGAGAATCAATTCAATCAGATAAAAGGTTTTTGACGTCACTCAAGTCAACAGATCAAGATGGATAATGCCCAAATCAACATCATAGACTTTCTCATCGGGTAATAGGGAAATGGCCAAAATGAGCTTTCTTTGTTGAGGCTAACACTGAGTAGCTCCCTTTTGGGATGTTTACAATTTCGATGCCAATCAAACGTCAGGCATCACTCCAAACATCCCGCCTGGATGCCACTGTTTTCCAACCTCACATGCAACTACAAAATCTGAAGACACAGTTTCATGTTTCTTTGGAAATACTAAATTCTTAAATAACTGTACATAGAAAAAATACTGATACTATAAAATAAATAGTGTTTATGGCTACTATTACAATATAAATACATTTGTAAAGAAAACAATTTTGTAGATGGCTGCAATTTGAGCAAATAGAAGTCCTAAATGTAAAACTGCTCAAATTGATATTTGATTAACATCATGACTGAGAAACCAAAGTAGATCAGAATTGATTATTAAATGAGGCTATACCTCAATGTCTAATCATTATTGTTGTGGGTAAAAAAATGTTGATGAATAATGATAATTTTCATTAACAATATGAACACTAGTAAATATAAATATCGTATACTAAATTTGTGATCGTTTCCATTTTGAAATTGTATCAAATTGGCTGTAACTGGCTGCACATAGATTTTTACTTGTTTGTTTGTTTATTTTTTTGAAGAACAGTTGTGTTAACACTTTCACAGATTTTTTTTTATGGTAAGTAAGTTTTGCTTCCTGCTTTAGTGAAGATAGCCACAGTTGTGGCCTTTCTCAAACTGCTCTTCCCCACCAAGACTTACAGAGTAACTCTGCACATGAAGCTACCATCTCAGCTGTGAATTGTTAAGGGGTGGATATAAATAAACAAGGACATTGTGGATATGCTCACCACTCTCAGGAAGCATCCATCACTACAAATGCTGATAGACGTCTCACTCCTGTTCCTGTCAGCTTCCAAACACAACTGTTGTATAACATGTTGTTTTTGCCGCTTCCCTGAAGATGCAGAACACTCCAAAACACTGAAAGTTTGTTTTTTTATAAAAAATTTTTTTTTTAGAGCTTTTGCTATGCATACAAAATGGTTTTTTGTTTGTTTTTTTAGAAAACTGTAATAGTAATGTTTGAAAAATACCCCAGACAAAGAAGAGTTTGCATTGGGTTAAAGGTTGACAGTAAACGCATACATAGGACATAGCTGCCCAGGGAAGTCAAGAAAATCCAGTGGCTTCTTGAGAGAATTGCCAGACCTTCTTTTTATGTACTTCAGTGCTTTACTTTTAGATGATAAATATTTAGAAACTGATAACATTCTTCTTTCATAAATACCATCACTCCTCTTTTCTGTTCTCCTCCTTCTGTTTTTGTTTTTCCCCCTCCTGTGTCTCAGAGGTTTTATAGAACTATTCTCAGCCTCAGAATTACCCGAATTAACAGCTCTGAAAAACTCAGGACCCATGAAAGTTTGAAAGTCTTTAACCCTTTCATGCGTGACTTATGACAACCTCTGTCAGGATTTTTTTCAGTCTTGAGGCATAAAAAACCCCAATTCAACTTAAAAATAAATTCATTTACAGGTTTAATTTTGACAAAAACAATGCCTTAATATACTGAACACAAATTGTTAAGCTTTCTTTTGACAAGAAAAGACAAAAACATAATTGTCAACAGATGTACAAATAATTCTTCACCCTTCTCTTTTGCTGTCTTCCTCTCACTTCCTCACCCTCACATGTGCACTTCTCATTCATCTAGTATGACATTTGGAAAAGCACCCAGGGCACGGAGCCACAAGACATAGCAGAAATTGTCCACTAAATTGTATTTGCCCCAGTATGTCATCAGTGTATGACAGAAGAGTGCTGAAAAGTGCTCTAGAAAAATGAATAGACTAGAAAAGCCCCTGTAATGTCCCAAGAGGCCTGATTTAAGGATGCTACATTTCCTCCTTCTGAATGTGGGACTACAAGACAAGATAGCAGCCCAGGTGAAAACTACAAGTACCAGAGTACAGCTGAGTGAAAAGGGGACCAGCTGGCAGTAATAAAAGGGGCTGATGAGAGAACAAGGGGAATGAAGAATAGCTGGCTGTGTTGTTAAGGAGACCTCACATTAGTTTAAATGCCATTTTTTATTTATCAAATCCAAAAGACCTTGGTTGAGACATTTTCCTTTTGAGATACAACTAAAGAGTGAGATTTGTGTTTGAGCACTTTGGACTGAGAAACATTGTTTAATCTTTCATCCACACTAAAGCATCTGGAGACATTACATATAAATGCAAGATCATTCACCATCTCTTGGCATTTTTTGGCAAGGTACCTTAACTCGGCAAGTATTCAAAAATAGTATTTAAGCAGTGATATACTCTATATGTAGAAGGGACTTAGGCAGGAAAGAGGTAAGAAAGGAGTTGCTGACTCTGAAACAACATGACAATTAGAGCAAACAAACCCATAGACTAATAGAAAAACAAAATGGGTGGAATGTGCAGATCATGACATGGTGTAGCCAGGGTACAAACCAAAGAAAAATATTGTCCATTTTTTGGGGTTAGGGTTGATCAGCGTGGTCTTCATAAAACTGTATAATGAGTTTCAAATCCAAGATGCTCCTGGCAGGGAGCAAACAATTTTCATAGATCTGTACCTCTCCTCGTCCATCAGGTTTTGTAGTCTCGATGTGAACAAGTGCGTAACAGTTTTTATTGGCTGAGATGGGTCTGAGGGTGAGCAACAGAACATTCTCCTTCGGGTGCTTGATACAGGATACATTAAAAGTAGGTTGGAGCGACAACGAGGGAGCTGGACAGCCAATGAATTGATTACCTTAGAGATATGAAAAGGTCCCACAAAGCAAAATGACAATTTCTGGGGCTCAGCCCTATGGGGTAGTCCCCCTTGTGGCTTGCCAGAATCTTCTCCTGGCCAATAAGAGAAGCTGCAGTCCAGCAATGATTGGTGGCCCACTATTCTGGAGGAAAGCAGCCTGTACTCTAAGCTAAGTGTGTTGGCACTGCCGCATGTCCTGATGGCCCGAATGAACCCTGGCCACCATTTGCAAAGACTGGTGTTTGTAACCATGAGTGCACTTGAAAGAGGATACACACATGATAGAACTGGTGGAAGTGGTGAGAGTATACTGGAAGCTGAATTACCATTGAATCTCGATTATAGATTTAGGGCACCTGGGCCAATTGTTTCTACAGGATAAAAGCCCAAGCTTTGCTTTTTTTCTCTCTCATGTGGCATCATTACCACTAGACTTTGAGTACTTTTTCTTTTGTCTGACTTTTGTTTTGCTTTGCAACACCTAACAATCCATTAGCCTAGTACTTGTCAAATAGTGGGGCAGTGCGATTTTTTGCCGTACTCGATTAAAGTGTAATTGCACATCCATTACAATAGTTGGCAGTGGCGCTCTCGTAGTCAAAGTGTGTAGGGTTATTTTTGCACCTAGCAAGTGAAGTGCAGTATATAAACTTTAAAAAAATGTTTTTAACAGGTGTGAAAAGAAAGGCAGAAAAAGACAGAGATAATGAGACAAAACAAAATTATCTGAAAGCTAAGATGAGGAAATATGAGGAAGCATATTTAGGGCTTGGCTTCACTGTGACTACGGGGGAGACGAGGAAAAATGCTGTCAGTGGACAGCATGAAGCATGAAAAAAATGTTAAAGTTATTCTTTGTTGTAAATTAAACTCTAATTATTTCTTTGTTTTCTTTAATGTTAATAAGGATACGATGTTATGCAGAGGTGTACAATTTTATAGACAAATTATACTATTTATAGTTGTGGCGGAGAATGGGGGGGGTGCAAATTTTTTTCTTCTTCCAAGGCGGGGCGTTACAGAAAGTAATTGAGAAGCACTACATTAGCCTCACACATTCACATCTATATAACTGTCACTGACATAGTACATATTTGCAGTTATTTCTTCCATTCCAATCCATTTTTGTTTGCATAGTGCCAATTCATGATGTACATCATCTCAAAGCATTTAAAAGTCAAAGGCTGCGCCCTAAAAATGTTAGAGACACCCAATATTTCCCACAATGAGCAAGGAAAAACTTCATTTTAATGGGCAGAAATCTCTCTTGCAGAACCAGACTCATCTGCCTTGACAAGTTGGGTTGAAAGAGATTTGGCCTCGGATGGCTGAGTTATAACAAATGGGGTTTGTATTTGGCTATCTTGTTCCAAGACTGGTAATAGTTGTTTTCTTATTCTTTGGACTTTGGTGAGCATATGGGTAAGCTATAAAAGCTTGTTGGGAGCAGTAGTGGCAAGCTTGGATCCTGTGTTCCTTTGTTTACCTATGCTATTATCTGTTGTGCATGACCAGTTGTTGGATTGTGGGTGGTAGAGACATTCTCCTTTTGGATTATTGAGCTGATTTTGTGTAGTTTTGGCAGGCTGAAGCTTTGCCTGGGTTTGTCTGTGGTTTTGAGAGGGTATCGAGGGTATCGTATATTGTATTGTTGGACATGCCAGATCCAGAAGCCAGAGAAATTGAGGAGCTCATTGCATATCCATCTCTGGAGCGCCATGATTCATTCACAAAAGTGCAGCTGCTTCTGATTGCTAACCATTATTCAGTGATGTCTCAAGGAAAATATGATCTATATGATCAAAATACAATTCAATTGGAATAATGATAAAAGATCAAGGAGATTTCTCTTCAAATCATATTGCTACTGGCTCTTGCCCTTGCCCCAAAATGATTTGGTTTTGACAGTTTCTATTACATCATCATATTATCATTAGGCAGCTTTTACAGGCAGTGTTGCCAATTTAGCACTATGATTGCTCCAGTAAATGACTTTTCAAACCCCTTTCATGACTTTTTCTCAAAAACCTATGTGGCAACAAATGTAGTGACTTTCTGGACAATCACCAACTACTATATGTAGAAGAGCATTTCCAGTATTGCCCTGCCTGTCATGATCTGGGTCTGCTCTGCTCTGTTTCCTGATGGTGGGTCTCTTTTTTTCCTCCATCTCTCCTCAGCAGGGCATGGTGTAGGTACCAGGTGTGGCTAATCACTTTTCCAAACATACTGGTGATCACTTGCTTCTCATCTCCAATCACCTGCAGTATAAAAGACCAGGCCTATCTTAAATTCATTGCCAGTCTGTTTTGCATGTAACTGTGCCTTGGCCATCTCGTTCACACTTTTGCTTAGAATCCTTCATCTATGTCTGGTCTCATGCTCTGCTAATTGTTCACAGTGCATGCCATCAGGAATTTCTTCACCTTTTGACTTCTTCCATGGGATTGGATGACTGTGACTTTTTTAGCAGGCTTTATCTATTTTTCATTGAAAGTAGTTGTTTACAGTAGGACCCCAACTGTTTCAATTAATTTCACACATTGACCAGACATGGTCCAGCCTCTGATTGGAGGGAGCCATGTTGAGATCAGGCCTTTGTGTAACCACAGAAAGCAGTTACAATCTGTGGTATCTGCATGACAACTGAGCATTTTTTAAACTCACTGTACGTTAGGTATTAAAAACCATGCTTATTGTCGGAGCATTCTATTTTTTGGAGTCAGTAAATCAGAAACCAGTGTACTTTTACTTTCCTGGACTTACAAAAAACATTCTTTTGGAATGAAAGGAAAAAGGAAAGAAAGGAAAAAAAAAACCCATTTCATTGTTGTTCTGAGAATTATCTCAGCAGCATCCATCATTTCATCAAAATGATGATGGAAAAGCATACTCAAAAGTTAATCAATTTAGTGTGCATATCAACTGATCTGACTATACCTACTTCTATCACTTCAAGGATGCACACAGGATTAGACATGAGAACCTCTACATAATTACTATGTAGCATGGAATGTCATAAATTATTTTGTTAAAATGTGATAAACTAGCACCATCAGTGGATGGTCTTGTCACAGCTCTTGGCTTAGTGATGTGTTCTTTACATGCACCCTGAAATTAATAATTCAACTCTTCTCCATGTTTAGGTAATTACTGAAATAACCTAAAGCAACCTGAAGTAAACCTGATGCTCAAGTAATACATAAAATACATATCACCATCCAGGAATACTACAGCTTAGAAAAACTATTTAAAAAGTTTGACAGAAAACAGTCTAAATTTGCTATGATTCTGTAAACACTGTCTTAAATTTTAACACAATAAAAATTACCCTAACCCCGATCAAAATATAATGAAAATACTATTACGAAATCAGGTGTCAAAATTGACCCTGGCTATAATAAAGATCAGACAATATCCATACTAATATTATAACATCATAAGTAATATGACAGGTATGAGAAAAATAATTTTTGAAAAAAACTAATTTTTGGGCACTAAATATCTGAAAATTAAGATTTGATGAACAAATAATGATAGGAAGAAACCCAATAGGATGAAGTTTAATAACATCACTATGAATTCAGAGAAACATATGTTGTATATATGTTATAAATAACATGTAATAATCTAAATACATTAAGGTCACTGTGAAATCACTAAACCCTATCAGATACCAAAAGCCATTGTAGTGATATTATACAGCTTAAATAAAGCAAGTGAATGTGGTGCTCCATAACAACACTGTTTTGACACTGTTTGAAATTGTATATAATAAATCAGGTTTACACAGAGAATACCCCCCCCCCCCACACACACACACATAATCTCAACAAACTAGTTTAGAAGGTTAATTATCAAATTCTTTGATTTAATTTTGTTCCTATAAAAAGCCTTGTCTTTAAATCCTGTGAGAATAATGCAGCTGACAGAGCCTTTTAAATATAAAAATTTAAAATTCACTGATGCTGATTGACCAGTTTTTTTTCTTGTTAATTAATTATTCATAACAGTTCAACTTTCTGAAAAGGAATATAATCTGGAACATAAATTATGTCTTTGGTAGGTAGGTAATATTAAACAATTCAATAATGATTGCATCAGTAATTAACCATTAATAACAACTTGTGTATATCCTCCATCAGCAGGAAACTTGCCTTATAATTTTAGCTAGTTCTATAAAGGAAAATAGATTTTTAAAATATTGATCTTATATTTTCATTCAATTCTTCTCACACTTCTTGTTATCAGCTCAATCAAATATGTAATTGGGAAGTATTAAGTAAGTAATTGTTAAGATCTCAGAACACAGTTATTAGCCAAAAAAACAACAACAACAATAAAAAGTTTGTTTATAAATCATAGTTCATTGGGAGGACAGTTCACCATTAAGCCAAAATAACCCCACTCATACTACTGATACTAATGCTTTATTAAGCATTTATTAAGCAGACTTGTTAAAGAAAATACCTGAATTAATAAAACAAACAGATTAAGGAAGGACTGTCAGTGAGCCAATCTAAAAGGTGTAGTAGAGATGTACACAGAAATTCTATGTGACCCTGGGTTTTGCATTTTAGTAACAATGTGCTCAGTTGCTCCAAATTAGGAATTAGATTTTTATGATTTGTATTATCTGGAAACATTACAATACCAGTAGCTTGATATCAGTAGCTTATAGCCTATGCATGTGGATATAGATCTAATCTATATCCTGTTTAGTCAATTGTAACCAGCTTTATCAGGTTTTACTTTGCTATTTTTGTTAACTCCCTTAAGCATGAGGCCTCTGTCAACCCGAAAGGCAAAGGTGGAAAGGAAAGGCCCACCAACACTACTAGTGCATGCCAATGTAGTACACTGTTTCATAAACTGTCTGTTCTGAATCATTCACAGTCATGGTTACCACTATTGGAATATTAAAAACATACCCCCCCCCAAAAAAACATGGCCAAAGCTTTCTACACACCAATACAATCATATACCTTTTGTATTGATGGATATCCAAGTAAGTGGTGCTTTGTGACTCTTACAACTGTCCTGAGTTACAATGAGTCAAAACACAGAAGCATACAAAGACAATATATGTCAGTCTTTGGTCACATTAAACAGATGTGTAATTCTCGATGAAGGGACTGCCACTGACTATGCTGCTGAGAAATTTGATCTGATGGAGTCCTCTCGCAACTGACGGTGCTTTCCAGTGTCATCCTCTTCACTATGTGTGCGACGCTCAATGGTAATCCTGTAGTTTTTTCTACAAAAGATTAAATCACATTAAAAGAAAAATCTAGTTTTTCAATGTGTGTGAAGATTCTTGGTCATCCAGATCATGGTTATCTGGGAAGAGTTTAAGTGAAGAAGCCTCTTGGATAGGTGGTGAAACATCTTTTAGTATCTATGAAGATGTTTCGTGGCCCTTCATTCAGCCCATCTTGGATCTTGACATACAACCTGTTTTATTTTTTTATTTTTTACTTTTCACCAATATTTCTTTTAGTTATCATACAAACATACTTACTACAAACACAGGGAAAGAGAAGAAAAAAAATCCAAATCATTAACTAAATTCTCTAAATGTCATGTAAGTTCTAAATGTCCTTTACATTTGCAAAGTGACTCTTTTTTGAGTCTTCAGTGCATACAAAATCATATTCAACAGACATTTGGGAATGCTCACTTTTGCTGTCAATTCCAAATGAAAGTTTAAACAGTGTGGTTCAAATAATTTTCTAGTTTGTAGCCTATGTATTTGCCAGACTTGTGTCTCCACTAGTCCACTTTTAATGCTGGACTACACTAGCACTGCATTCTAAATTCTCAGCTATGAGATTAGTGATTAAAATATGATTAAAACCAAAATAATTGATCAAAACTATGAATACCATGTCAAAAGGTATTTTTGACATGGTATTTGTTGTTAATTGTTAATTGTTGTTATTTGTTGTTAATTGTTAATTGTTCAAAATATGTAGAGGGTTGAGGATTTCTAAGCCTTTGAGGGGGAAGGCAGTTGGATGAGAATAATTGACAGCTGAGTCAGCCAACAGTAATTGACAGACAGTACTTGAATAAAACAATATAAGTATACTTGAGATGATAAACATCTACTTTAGTTACCTGAAAAAGTAGAATGTTATAAGCAATGCAGTTCCCAGAACAGCTCCCACTATGACTCCAGTCAAGGCTGATACTCCCAGTCCACCTGTTTGAAGCAGTTATTGGTTAAAACATGTATTCATCATACATAACATAGATAAAACACATATTTCAAGTCAGATTGTACTAGTTAAGGTGAACAGTGGTATACATTTACATGATTTGTCTGGCATCTCTGTGTGTGTCTTATGGCTTCCTCTCAGAGTGAAATGGTCAGTGTTGAAGGCAGGCAGCAGCTGAAAAGATCCATTTACACCAAAGTAGTTGGCCACCACCTGTCAATTAGTGTACCATATTGTTACTCAGTTGAAGTACACATACTATCTTCTGCCTGTTGGGGAAGGTGATAGTACCTCAGGAATGGCTCATTAAATCATAGAAATTTAGCTTCTTCTTACCTCATAGGTTCCTGATTCCACGTTGGTCATAGCCATCAAAGAAAAATCTCCATTTCTGTCACCATTTACATCCATGGACACCTGGCCAGCAATTCCTGTCCATCATGGTGAAAACAATGAGACCATGATTTAGCTACAGTGATAGAGTTTCATAACCATACTGAACAAGTACTCAGTGTTAGATAGATAGATAGATAGATAGATAGATTACTCTGGAGGTAATGTGGAGTCCAGACTGGGGGTGGGGGATGCAACAGGGTCTGAGGTGGATGTCAGCAGTGGGTTGGAGAGTGGAGGTGACAAGGGTGGTACAGAGGGGTGTCTGCTGTAGGAGGTGGCAGGGGTCTGTGTGGGCTGTGAGGATGTCCTGAGGGTGGGAGGTGTGAAAAAGTTTGTGGTTAGTGTCAGGGGGGGAAGGGGGAGGGGGAAGGTGGACAGTGGGGCAGGAGGGGTGGGGGAGGTGAAAGGCTGTTGCCTGGGGAAGCAGTAGAAGGGGTGCTGGGGGAGGGGTTGGAGTTAAACCTGTTGAAAAACAGGTTCAACTTGGCATGTTGTTCATTCCCCTCAGCCGCACCTCCACTTATCCTCTGGAAGCCAGTGATCTCCCTCATGCCCCTCCAGACATCCCTGGTGTTGTTCTCCTCCAGTTTGTGCTCCAGTTTTCTTCTGTAATTGTCCCTGCTCTCCCTGATGCTGCGTTTGAGCTCCTTTTGTACCCACCTGAGTTCTGCTCGATCCCCTGATCTAAAGGCCCTCTTCTTCTCATTGAGGAGGGCCTTCAGGTCACTTGTTACCCATGGTTTGTTGTTCGGGTAGCAGCGGACCTCTTTAGTGGGGATGGTGTTGTCAATACAGAACCCAATGTA
The DNA here is from genome assembly GCA_016785225.1 of Psettodes erumei. Lineage (NCBI taxonomy): Eukaryota > Metazoa > Chordata > Actinopteri > Pleuronectiformes > Psettodidae > Psettodes > Psettodes erumei. The sequence goes on from JAFBJZ010000923.1 coordinate 67,474, forward strand.
CTCAGTCAGGCCATCAATGTCCTCACCATGTGGCTCATACAGAGCATCCCAGTCTGTGGCCTCCAGCGCCCCGCACAGTGTTTCCATAGCCTCAGGAGACCATTTCCTCACTGACCTTAATGTGACTGGGTGATGCTGAACCACAGGCTTGTATGATGGTGAGACCAAGACCAGGTTATGGTCTGACCTGCCCAGTGGTGGCAGGGCAGTAGAGCTGTACGCATCCTTAACATTTGCGGCACAGCAAATACAGCAGGTACAGCAGGTCCAAAGTCTTATTTTCCTGGGTGGTGCATGTCACAAACTGGTCAAAGGTGGGGAGTGTAGATGAGATGGAGGCATGGTTGAAGTCACCTGTAATAATGATGAAGGCTCCAGGGTGTTTTGTCTGCAACCCTGAAGTCACAGTGTGGATGGCGTCACACACTACTTCTGTGTCTCCAGACGGAGGAATGTAAACAGTGATGGCGATAACACTGGTAAACTCCCTCGGCAGATAGTATGGACAAAATCCCACGGCGACAAGCTCGATGTCCCGGTTGCATATGCGCTCTTTAACGTAGACATGCCCGGGGTGACACCACCTGTTGTTCACCAGCATGGCAAGCCCCCCTCCTCTCTTCTTGCCGGTCGCAGTGGTGTCCCTGTCGGCTCGCACCGTCTGGAATCTGGGAATGGTGATGTTAGAGTCTGGTATCTGTTCATTCAGCCACGTCTCTGTGAGACAGATGATACTGGACTCTCTGTACTCCCTGTGCGTCCTGACGAGTGCTTCCAGTTTGTCCACTTTATTTGCCAGCGATCTCACGTTTCCAGTGATGACTGCAGGGATGCAGGACCTAAACTTTCTGTACTTCATCCTCTGTTTAAGCCTCGCTCTACAGCCTCGCTGTCTCCTCTTTGGCTCCTCGGGTATGGTGGGTCTCTCTCTGGCCAAGAGATTCCTGTACCTCAGGGCAATCAGCTGGTCTTTTGTCAGTTGTAAAGGGTCAAAGGCTTTTATTGACAATTACATTGAGTTTATGCAAAAGGTCAGTATTTGCAGTGTTGACCCTTCTTTTTCAAGACCTCTGCAATTCCCCTTTCGTGCTGTCAGCTTCTGGGCCACATCCTGACTGATGGCAGCCAATTCATGCATAATCAATGCTTGGAGTTTGTCAGAATTTTTGGGTTTGTGTTTGTCCACCCGCCTCTTGAAGATTGACCACAAGTTTTCAAGGGGATTAAGGTCTGGGTAGTTTCCTGGCCATGGACCCAAAATTTTGATGTTTTGTTCCCCCGAGCCACGTAGTTATCACTTTTGCCTTAGGCATTGTTGGTCACCAAACTGTTCTTGGATGGTTGGGAGAAGTTGCTCTTGGAGGATGTTTTGGTACCATTCTTTATTCACGGCTGTGTTCTTAGGCAAAATTGTGAGTGAGCCCAGTCCCTTGGCTGAGAAGCAACCCCACACATGAATGGTCTCAGGATGCTTTACTGTTGGCATGAGTGTAAACAGTGGCGGTTGGCGACATTGCAGGCATGGCTCCCAGTGATCCGGAGGAAAGTGTGCAAAAGTGTCCAGTCCGCTTAAAAGTGCAGTCCGTTTGAAAGCATCTCGCAGTTGTATGTTAGTCAGACTGGAACAGAAGTTTCTCGTAATGTGAAGTTAATTATTTTGGTAAATATCTGGACCTGCAACCTTCCTTCCATTTACTTTCTTCAATATGGTTCTCACCAGGTTGTACTGCAGAAACAGTGACTTTCTAGAATTGAGTTGATAAGTGGAGACCCTTGCTCTAAGTGCCAAAATGGACAAAGAACTGGTTAGTAACATCAAGCAGTTTGGTGCCACATTTGGGCAGTATATTCATGGTTTTATGCTTAGGCGGTGCCTTGATACAATTCCACATGTTGCAGGGGTTTATTTTGGTCTGTGATCATCCTTTGCCTTTAAAACACTCTTATACAGAGCACTTATACAGAGTTTATTAGATAATTGGCAGGTAAATTTTCCCAAACGTCTTACAGAACTTGCTGAAGTTCTTCTGTGTCAGTGTCTTCTGTCTCGTCATGTAGTTCTGGATTGACTCCATGATTTTTAGTTTATGTTTAGCCACATATCATCATTTAATTGCTGACTGTCAAGGTCATGTCTAGAAAACAATGTGGACCTCACAGATAATTGGCAGAGCTTCTGGGGAAGACCATGTCTGAACAAGAGAGAAAGTATCCATCCCATATTGGATGGGGCAGCTCTCCTATCTAGAAACCTGACCAAGTTCATTTGACACCCAAACCCCTGACAACCCAGAGTTGAGACGAGGAGGCAGAGTTGCAGTGTTACACACTTATCTGCACTTTCATGAGAGAAGCCACCCACCCAAAACTCTATAGAAACTGTCTGACATCAGCCACCTAAATTAATTCAATCAAAAGAGATGAGTTATTCATTGAGATCTATTAAATATTTAAATAACTACTGTAAAAGAACCAAAAAACATGACAATTAAGTTTGGATTATGCAATATCAAGCCATGCTCATCTAAATCCCTACTGGTTAATTATTTGCCAAACATCCAACCAAACATCATATCATCTGTTCTACATTAGTGAAACCTGGCTGCAGCAAGGAGAATATGTTACTTTAAATTAAGCAACTCCTCCCACTCATATTAGCTCTCATAGTCTTCATAATAAGGCAGAGGAGGAGGGGTTTCAGCAATTTTTAACTCCAGTTTATTAATCAACACTAGACTAAACTTAAACTTAGTAATACCCTTTTGAAAATCTTATTGTTTGTCTTTCACACCCAAGCTGGAAAACAGCTCTATTATTGTTATTGTATGTCATACACCTGGCCCCTGCTCAGATTTTTATCTAACCCAGTTCTGAGCACAGATGAATTAATAATAATAGTGGTTGATTTCAAACATTCATGCAGATGTTAATACTGACAGCCTCACTTCTGCATTTAATTCACTTGTAGATTCAATTGGCTTTTCACAATGTGCAAATGAACACACTGTTTTAATCACACCCTTGATTTTGTCCTGACATATGGCATAGAATTTGAACAATAAATTATTTCCCAAAACTCTATTCTAACCACTTCTTAGTAACCTTTGAATATAAAATAATGGACTGAACAGCATTTAAGAAAAAAAATCCATTATAGTTGATGCTGATTGGATTTTCTTTAAAATTTAAAGAAACAATTCCATTATTATTCATTCCAATACCATGTGTCAGGGGCTATAGCTAGCTCACCTTTACTCCGACAGAAATGGATGATCTTGTTAAAAGTGCTGCAAAAGTGCTGCAACAGCACTGCAAAAGGACCTTCTTACTATTGCCTCTGAAAAAATAGGTATTGAATCAGGAGGCTGTCTGCATGGTACAACTCAGAAAAGCATACCTTGAAACAGGCATTGCGAATGCTGGAAAGGAAGTGATGTTCCACTAAGCTGGAAATTTTTTTTTATCTTGCTTGGAAAGATTGTCAAATGATGTATAAGAAAGCTCTTTTTAATGGCACAACATCCTACTACTCATTACCAAAAGAATAAAAGAAGCACAACCTGGCTGACAGAGAGCTCTATTGAACCATCTTGGTTCAATTGTATTCCCTTAAACTCTATTGAACCAAGATGGTTCAATAGAGTTTAAGGGCAAATAAAATTTCTATGATTTACAGCTACAATTTAACAGCATCTTCCCACAGTTAATGCAGAAGAATCAAATCAAATGCTTAGAATAAAAAAATATTTAGCCAGCTAACCATACAAGCAGATATATCAAACTTTTATAATACTTCATTGCCAAAATACAGTAACACAGTATGTGTTATGCCTTTTAAGAAATGCATTATTACTCTGTTACCACAGTTTAGTGTGAGTTGTTTATTTGCGTAGCCATGGAAACGCAATGCATGCTGGGAGACAGGAAGCATACTTGTCATGCGGCAGGCAGTTACAGCGGCACTTGCAGTCAGCAGCCCCTCAGCTAAAAGCTCCTTTCTTTCTCTCTTCGAGTATTGATGCAGGATAAGTTAATGCTAAAGTTAGCTCTCTGTTTGCTGTTGCTTGTTATTTTTGCTTAGCTTGTTTATGTAGATTGTCGATAAGCTACGTAGCTAGGCTAGCTGGTATTGTGTTTGATGTGTTCAGTAACACATATATTTTACTGTACTGTTGCAGTTTCGCAAGATTCCCACTAAACTTCAAGAAATATGAATCATCTGTGTCCTGGAGGTTTTTTTTGGGAGTGTTTAAACTGAGTGGAAAAGTAAGCCCATGACAGTGAAAAGGCTTCAACACAGCCAATGAGGGACACAAGGATTGCTATTATACGGCGCAACTCAATATCAAAAGATAAGTGGCTAATGCTAGTCAGCTTCACAACAGCCTTCGTCTCCTGATATCGAAGAAACAGTGAGTCATAATGTCACAACGTAGCAACAGTCATAAAGGAAATGGAGATAACCAGTCAGAGTGTGAACTTCAAACAAGATTCCTGATAAACTTCAAGAAAAATGAATCATCTGTGTCCTGGAGTTTTTTTGGGGAGTGTTTAAACTGAGTGGAAAAGTAAGCCCATGACAGTGTGTCTTGAAATGGATCAAGCCTCGCCCACTTGACCTCTCATTTGATAGATACAGAACAAACATACCGTAAAGTGATACAAATCTCTACCAATCTACTATTCTTCAGTTCCACCATAAACACCACGACTGTATGGAAAGCATTAATATAAGCACATCCCTGACAGCCTGGTGGGAATTTGTCAAAATTATACAATCTCCACTTGTCCCATGAAAACTCATACCATATTTATTTGGAAGAATCCTCCTCCAGTAAAGAATAAAAAATTCTTACACTTCCAATCATGTAATAGTAAATGGGTTCAAGTTTTGGGGGACATCATCCAAGGTGGTAACTTTAAGTTATTTAATGATGATTTAATGATGAATGACAGAAAACAGCATCAACAGTAATAGTTACTTACTGCAGGTATACCTGGATACTCCAGGCAAGATTTCCACTCAAGTAAAACCAATTAGTCTGAGAAGTATCTCCCACAGTAAAAGACTTTATAAATCTGTCACTCCCTCCAAATTCCTCAGTCTCCCGCTCAACTTCCAAATGGAAAAGAGACTTAGACATTGTTCTAGATCCAGCTTTCTGTTGTGAACAGTTGTAAATACATAAATACCTTCAGAATGACACAGCACTCCAACCTGCTACTCATTTAGTACAAAATACTCCATGGAATACACTATACAGGACAAAGAATGTTCAAAATGGGTCTTGTGTACTCTAGCACCTTTCTGTACTGTGTACATGGTGTGCCAGACCACTATCTGCATGTTCTGCGGCAGTGCACTCCAGTTAACAGTTAATCTTCTTGGCAGAAAATATGCAAAGACCTCTGTATGTTTAGGGTACCCAATCCCTGTTTCTCCTTCATTCTGCTTGCTAGGTGATCTCACCAATATCAACTTGGAGATACCGAAATCAAGCATGCTTCTCACTGCACTAGGTATTGCCAAGAAAACTATCCACATGAATTGGAAGACTAAAAACAACAAAAGCTTATACCAGAACAGAAACCTTTTAATAGACCACATCTCCTTGGAGAGAATGTCTGCTTCCTCCAAACACCAATTAACTGAACTCCAATTCGTTAGGGCCCCAATAATTAACATCAATAACTAGCATGGGTGGCTGCTGTCTCTCTCTATGCTCTCCTGGCTTGTTTGTGGGGTGGGGTCCTGGATGCAGCAGGCGCCTGGTGATCCCTGTGGGCTTAGGAGGCCTGAGCTAGGCATCCCTGGGGGGCACGGTTGCCACCTCATGGCCGACGGGCAGTCCCTGGCATGGTGGGCAGTGGGTCCTGGGCTGGGTGGTTCTGGGCCCCCTATTCCTCGACAGCTGGGGTCTTCCCTGTCTCCCCTTGCCTGCCCCTTGTGTATTTGGGGGGCAGGGTGCTAGTCCCTGGCGCTTCTTGCTCTGCTGCTGCTGGGGGCTGGTCGGTGCCTAGGTTGTTTGGTGGACACCACCTGGCAATGGGGCTGGTGATGCCCCTGCCCTGGCTTGGGTGGTGCTAACCATCTAACTGGTGGTGCCTCTGGGAGGAATGGGGATGTGTGGAGTGGAATAAAGGCTGTACCCCCGCCTGTCTCCCACCTGGCCCATGTGTGGAGTGGCTAGGGCATGCCGGGGAATTATGGCAGGACACCCCCTGGCCCTCATGGGCCCCTGAGCCCTTGCCTGGCTACAGCGGGACCCAGTTGCTCAGCTAGGGGAGTCACTGGTTCTGCCCCGGGGCGCCCCTGGCGACCCCTTGCTGGGCGGCCACCTGGCAGTCCTGGGCAGGGGGTTGGGCTGTGGGGAAGGGAAAGACGGTGGCAATTTGGGACTTGTGAACCAGGAGTAGGGGGCATTGCGGATGTCTGTGGGTATTCACTACTTGGGCGGTCGGCTCTGTCTGGACGGGGTGCTTGGGTTGACTCAGGGGTGCCAAGTCATAGACTTTCCTCCTGTCTGTGGGGGCGCAGACATTCTGCTGCCCTGACTCCCTGCCTCGCTCCTGCCCAGGGTTCAGTGAGGGATGCCTGCAACCCCCAGGTTAGTTCCAAACATCCAGTGATAAGCTTTTATACATACACACACAACACCAACACAAACACCCCATACACGCACAGACAAATGCCCCCCACACACAGACACATTCCCCACCTTATCTTTTTTATTTATTGCACCTTATCTGATTATATTGTTAAAGTCATATATGTTTGTCATGCGATTGCTATAGGGATCAGTGTTATTGTTGTTCTTATTATTATTGCTGTCATGGTTGTTGTTATTATTGTATTTGTTGTCTTCTCTCTTCTTTCTATCTATATCTTTCTGTCCCCCTATCCGGTCCACTTCCATCACTCAGTCCAACATTCCAACAAGGTAGATAATAACTAATAAAGTTTAAACATCCAAGACGAGTATGGTACACTATACCTCCTTGTAGAGCAAATCTGCCTGGCACTGAAGGGGTATCCACATCTCTTTCTGCATACCTTATCTCTACTAACAGGCTATGTACCAGAGGCCTCTAACAGGTGTGAAATCCGATCCAGCAGCCACCACTGGATGACTGTGGCATGTGACCTCTGAGGTAATCAAGTCATATAAAGGCTGTGCTCAGCCTTTATTCGCTCTCTTCTCTTGAAGCTCCTTTCTCTTGCAACTCTTCTCTTCTCCAAGCTCTTCAACAACACACACACTCACCCAGCACATGGTCTGAGTGCCTCCACAGATCTTCTTTGTTCAGGGCCTCCAGGCCTCAGCAGCCATTTTGACACACCCAGACACACACACACACACACACACACACACACACACACATACGCACACACCTGTAGAAAGTACACTGTAGCTAGATTGTATGTTTCCTTTTCTTTTATTCTTGTTAATAAATGATTGTTAAACATACCTGTTGTCTGTTTAATGTTGCACAAGAGTGAATTCCGCCAACCTCTACACGGTCAAGAACTCCAAATTCCTTCTACCTAAACTAGTTGTTAATCTGGTAATTTTGGTTCTAGTTATTAAATGAATTATTAATCAGAGTTCCAAATTGACAATTTAGTACTAGTTATGAGATTGATTTAATAAATTGGCTATCTTTCCCTTGTAGCAAGGGTAGTACCCCGAGGTGATCTAATGTATTAGATCCAATTATTTAATAATTAATAATTATTATTCTAATAATTATTAACTATTTTGGATAGCCAAACCCCAATAATTAGTGCCCTTAGTAGGCAACCTCAACAAAGGGTGCTCCAGCAAATGGTGCCTCCGTGAGGTAAAGAACAATTGGTGAAGTCTTTTGGAATGTACAATAAAATTAAGATGCATGAAAGATTAATGATGAAAAACTGTTGTGTGCAATGGAAGTGCATTTAAAAATCAAACCAGCAAAACCCCCTTCTCTGCCTCGTTGATATATGATTAAAATGGGGGGAGGGGTGCTTCAATGAGGGGGGTAAAATCTCCCTGAGGTAAAGCAAAAGTCTAATTTGTTGAAGTTAATAAAATAATGGCATAAAAACGATATCTCATTTAAAGATCTAATGTTTAAAAGACCAGGTCTGACAGTTGGTATTGCCCTGACATAAAAACACCTGTCCCACAGTCTTTTGACACATCAAAGAGGAGATTGAAATTATTTTTAGTAATCTTGGACTCCCAGCAGGTTGTGTCCACATGGATCACAATTCTCTTAATGGAGCTTGGGAGTAATGGCAGGAGACTCAGGACATCGGGAAAGGTGGTGCCAGGGAGACCGGGAGTGTGTAATTGCATAATACACACACATGTGTAGATATATATATCTATTAGTGCTGTCATTTTAACGCGTTAATTCGATCAGTTAATTACGCCGCAATTTAACGCATTAAAAAATTTAACGCAATTAATTATGAGTATCAATGGTGGTGAGCAATGCTTGCGCATTTGAATTTTGGCCCATTGAAGGACCCGTAGTCTTCTCGCCGTGCTACGTCACCTGCGGCGGCAAATTAACAAGGCAGTGGGCAACAATAACAGACATGGACAAGACTCAGGAGGATGAGGCAAGTGCATCTTCAGTCAGGCCACTGAACGGCAAGTTTATTTACAAAAAGGACAGACGGGACGATAAATAAAAATGCTGTGATTTGTAGTTTTTGCAAAAAGGAGTTCTCTTACCAACGGAGCAACTCCAGCCTGACATACCATTTAAATGCGAAACATGTTCAAGCAAGTTCCTCCTTTGCGAGTGCGGCTACCAGGAGCTCGCTCCGCCAACTCCCGCTAGCTGAATTTGGGAAACGAATGAGCAAATCCACAACAGAAAAATTGACAAATATAATCGCAAAGTGGATTGCTGCTGATTGCAGGCCAATTGCACAGTTCACCAATAAAAAAATTGGATTTCAAATCTTCTCTTCTTACTGTTTTCAATTTATTAGTCATGCACTACAATTTTTTAATATCCTAGAATTCAAATTCTTTATCAAGAGACCTTTAGCAGATATGACATTAAAATGTGATTAATTCGATTAATTTCTTTAATTGACTGACAGCACTAATATATATATATATATTTATTTATTTATATCAGTGGATTGTATCTCTTCCAGTGGCCAGGATATTATCCCAGCCGGGTATCTGATCACTGGCATGGCATAGGTGTTAATGGCTTGGATCTTATTTTTGCCGTTCAGCTGACTTTTCAGGACCTGCCTTACCCTCTGGAGGTATTTGGCTGTGGCTGACCTCTGAGCTGCCTCCTCATGATTACCATTTGCCTGTGGGATCCCCAGGTATTTGTAGCTGTCCTGCACATCTGCAATGTTCCCTTCAGGTAGGTCAACCCCCTCAGTTGTGATCACCTTTCCTCTTCTAGATATCATCCGCCCACATTTATCTAGTCAGAATGACATCCCGATGTCTTTGCTGTAGATCCGAGTGAGGTGAATCAGGGAATCAATGTCACGCTCATTCTTTGCATACAGCTTGATGTCATCCATGTAGAGGAGGTGGCTGATGGTTGTTCCACTTCGGAACTGGTATCCATAGCCACTCTTTGAGATGATCTGGCTGAGGGGGTTTAGGCCTATGCAGAACAGCAGGGGGGACAGAGCATCTCCTTGGTATATGCCGCATTTGATGCTCACCTGTGCAATTGGTTTTGAGTTGGCCTCCAGAGTCATGTTCCACAGCCTCATCGAGTTCTGGATGAACTCTCTTAGGGTCCTATTGATGTTGTACAGCTTTAGGCACTCCAGTATCCATGTGTGTGGCATCGAATCATAGGCCTTCTTGTAGTCAATCCAGGCAGTGCACAGGTTGGTGTTCCTCATCTTGCAATCTTGGGCAATCGCCCTGTCCACCAGTAGCTGGTGTTTGGCTTATTGCCTACACCTTTCTGTGCTCTGCTCATGTATTGCTCCATGTGCCACTCTAGGTGGTTTCCCGATATTAGCAGCTGGTTCCTCTGTGCTGCTAGGCATTCATGGAGTGCAGTCAGCTTCTTGAGCCAGTAGGTGTGTATCATGTCAGGCCCTGGGGCTGTCCAGCTCTTCATTTTGGACACTCTGGTTTGGATGTCTGCTAGCGTGATGACTACTGGGTCTTGTTCTGGGAGTTGGCTGTGCTCTGCTTGTACGTCTTTCAGCCGTTGGGCATTGGTGTTATTTCTCCCAGATTTTCTCCCAGATACTCTTCCAGTATTGCTCAGTCTCAGCCCTGGGTGGCTCTGTTGCCATCCTGTTACCCTGCCATTGAGAGTAGACCTTAGCTGGGTTGGTGGAGAACACCCTGTTTATTCTCCTGGCCTCTACCTCTCTTGTGTACCTCTTTAGGCGGGTAGCTAGGGCTGTGAGCCTTTGCCTCCAGTGCCTCAGCTTGGGGGTGGTTTCATCATCACCCCCAAATATCGAGATTGGGTACCAAGCCCCAAAGCAAGACGAACTGAATGCAAGGGCAGCTGACCTGAGAGAGAGAATCATGAAGTCCTGGAGGAACTCAACTACCTCCTCCTTGCCAAGGCTAAACAACAAAGTACCAGATCAGTCTCTACTTGAGGATGTAAACACAGCACTTCTAACTGTCCCTACCACCACCATCACTGAGACCAATCAGCTGATGTATGCAGCGGCAACAGTAATCCTAGAGATGCTTGGCTACAAGATGAACAGCATGAATAGTAGCCAGCAGGAGCGAGCCCCATGGAGGAGAAGGCTAGAGGCAAAAATCGTGGCGGCAGGGAAAGAAGTCAGCCTCCTAACAGAACTAAGCAGGGGTGTGAATGTAAGGAAAGAGCTGCCCAGGAAATACAACAAGCTTTCCACAGCTGAGGCACTGGAGACTGCTAAGCAAAGGCTCACAGCCCTAGCTACCCGCCTAAAGAGGTACACAAGAGAGGTAGAGGCCAGGAGAATAAACAGGGTGTTCTCCACCAACCCAGCTAAGGTCTACTCTCAATGGCAGGGTAACAGGATGGCAACGGAGCCACCCAGGGCTGAGACTGAGCAATACTGGAAGAGTATCTGGTAGAAAGAGGCAACCCATAACACCAATGCCCAATGGCTGAAAGACTTACAAGCAGAACACAGCCAACTCCCAGAACAAGGCCCAGTAGTCATCACACTAGCAGACATCCAAACCAGAGTGTCCAAAATGAAGAGCTGGACAGCCCCGGGGCCTGACATGATACACACCTACTGGCTCAAGAAGCTGACTGCACTCCATGAATGCCTAGCAGCACAGATGAACCAGCTACTAATATCGGGAAACCACCCATCCAGAGTGGCTAACCCAAGGCCGGACAGTCCTCATAATGAAGGACCCCCAGAAGGGAACAATACCATCCAATTACCGGCTTATAACCTGCCTCAGCACCACATGGAAGCTCCTATCAGGCATCATAGTGGCTAAGATGAGTAGGCACATGGAGCAATGCATGAGCAGAGCACAGAAAGGTGTAGGCAATAACACCAGAGGAGCCAAACACCAGCTACTGGTGTACAGGGCGATTGCCCGAGATTGCAAGATGAGGAACACCAACCTGTGCACTGCCTGGATTGACTACAAGAAGGCCTATGATTCGATGGCACACACATGGATACTGGAGTGCCTAAAGCTGTACAACATCAATAGGACCCTAAGAGAGTTCATCCAGAACTCGATGAGGTTTTGGAACACGACTCTGGAGGCCAACTCAAAGAAAACAATTGCACAGGTGAGCATCAGATGCGGCATATACCAAGGAGATGCTCTGTCCCTCCTGCTGTTCTGCATAGGCCTAAACCCCCTCAGCCAGATCATCTCAAAGAGTGGCTATGGGTACCAGTTCCGAAGTGGAACAACCATCAGCCTCCTCTACATGGATGACATCAAGCTGTATGCGAAGAATGAGCGTGACATTGATTCCCTGATTCACCTCACTCGGATCTACAGCACAGACATTGGGATGTCATTTGGACTTGATAAATGTGGGCGGATGATATCTAGAAGAGGAAAGGTGATCACAACCAAGGGGGCTGAAGGGACCATTGCAGATGTCCAGGACAGTTACAAATACCTGGGGATCCCACAGGCAAATGGTAATCATGACAGGGCAGCTTGAAGGTCAGCTACAGCCAAATACCTCCAGAGGGTAAGGCAGGTCCTGAAAAGTCAGCTGAACGGGAAAAATAAGATCCAAGCCATTAACACCTATGCCATGCCAGTGATCAGATACCCGGCTGGGATAATATCCTGGCCACTGGAAGAGATACAATCCACTGATATGAAGACAAGGAAGCTCCTTACTATGCATGGTGGGTTTCATCCTAAGTCCAGCATCGTGAGGCTGTACACAAAGCGAAAGGAGGGGGGCCGAGCCCTAGTAAGTGTCAGAACTACTGTCCAGGAGGAAACGGCAAACCTCCAGGAATACATCAAGAAAATGGCCCCCAAGGACCAACTCCTAAGTGAATGCCTCAGGCAACAAAAGCCCAGAAGGGATGAGGAATCACTGGACCCATCATGGAAGGACAAGCCCTTGCATGGCATGTACCACCGACAAATTGAAGAAGTGGCTGATATGGACAAAACATACCAGTTAATGGAAAAGGCTGGACTGAAAGACAGCACAGAGGCACTAATCATGGCAACACAGGAACAGGCCCTAAACACTAGAGCAATAGAGGCCGGGATCTACCACACCAGACAAGACCCCAGGTGCAGGCTGTGCAGAGAAGGCCCTGAGACAGTCCAACACATCACAGCAGGGTGTAAGATGCTGGCAGGCAAGGCATACATGGAGCGGCATAACCAGGTAGTGGGCATAGTATACAGGAACATCTGTACGGAGTATGGACTGGAGGTCCCAGGGTCCAGATGGGAGACACTCCCAAAGGTGACAGAGAACAAACAGGCCAAGATCCTGTGGGACTTCCAGATCCAGACTGACAAGATGGTGATGGCCAATCAGCCTGACATAGTGGTGGTGGATAAACATCGGAAGACAGTGGTAGTGATAGATGTAGCAATCCCCAGCGATAGCAACATCAGAAAGAAAGAACATGAGAAGCTCGAGAAATACAAAGGGCTGAAAGAGGAGATAGAGAAAATGTGGGGTGTGAAGGCAACTGTGGTACCAATAGTGATCAGGGCACTAGGGGCGGTGACCCCCAAGCTGGAAGGATGGCTCCAACAGATACCAGGAACAACATCAGAGATCTCTGTCCAAAAGAGCACAATGCTAGGAACAGCTAAGATCCTGCGCAGAACCCTCAGACTCCCAGGCCTCTGGTAGAGGACCCGAGTCTGAAGGAGACACCGCCCAGGTATATATATATATATATATATATATATATATATATATATATATATATATATATATATATATATATATATATATATATATATATTTATTTATTTATTTATTTCAATATATCTCCAACCATCTTCTCACCTGTAACAGTATTGGATTGGATACAGCAGTAAGTGGTGCTGTCATTTCATCCTTAAAACCACACAGTAAAATCAAAATGCTGTGTTATTACCATTGCCTTGTGCCTTGCCAAATGGTTGGTAGACTATTTCTGCTCCACTATCAGTGCACCCACTTGGAGCTAGAAATTCTGCGATGGAGATAGCAGAGAGCTGAACATTAGTCAGAGCAGCATTGATGCAAGGAACCATGCCCCATGTGATGAGCTCAGGCTTACCAATGACTTGCTGGAGGAGTCTAGCTGAATGGTCTAGAAGAGAAGCTGCTGATGACTAAGCTGAAAAGAAAGTCGTAAAGCACACTTGTGCTTTGTGCAGAAGCAGAAGCTAAGGGACGGGTGGAGTCAGACATTGATGATATCCTGGAGCAGCATCAGGCCTACCAATGCCATGTTCCGATATTAAAGACAACCTTAGAGAAGTTGAACACTGCCCTCCAACTTGCCCCATGAAACACAACATGAAAAGATAAACCTTTTCGGGCAGACAAACAATAGGAGTGTTCATGCTTTCACTGACACCTCACCATCCTGTGTCTGCAGTAAAAATAACTGAGAAATGCTTACTTCCAAGGCAGAAATGTACCAGACTTGGAAGAAGGAAGGGATTGGGCCCCATTTCACAACCTCCCCGTGTGTGTAATCATGTCACACAAACATGTGAACAGAATAAATAAGTCTTAAAATAAATTTGGATGATGGCTCAGATGACAACAGTTGCAAACTAACTGACAAACAGGGCGAGGAGGCCAGAGTGCTCAACATACAGTCTCTAGCAGTGCTGTGAGGTGACGTCACAAGGATCAAAAGTGAAAGCTGCCACCTAAATCTACTTCCACAAAGCTACCACCAGGGTGGATGGAAAGATGATTCAGGTTAGTTATCTCGGGATATAATTCACTCCAGAATTCTAGAAAGAACTCTTCACTCCTCATGTTAAGAAACTGCTTGCCATTTCATCTAACAACACTCTAAAGAAAGGTTGAATAACCAGAGGTAGTCATACTCTACCCTAGAAGAGTGAACAGAATAGAGCTGCACGTCAGATGCTACGCACCCTTAGCATTAGTTATTTCTCAGTGTGAGTTGAATTTTGAGGAAGTTTGGCTCTGTATATGGAAAAGGTCAGTGTCAGTTGTGCTGTTTTTCTCTATTTGTTTATGGTGCCTATGAAGATTTCCTGCCAAATTTGTCATGTTACGTGTGATAGCCCATTGTACCAACATATAGCATAACCTATAATCTTCAAACCGGTGTTTGGGAGCAATCGGAGATCAGTTCTCTTGACAGAACTCATCAAAAATCATTGCCGCAGTACTGCCTTCAGAGAAGCAGGAGGATTTTCTAGTTTGATTATTTCTGTTATCTCTGCCTCTGCAAGTGGATATGATATCTTGAAGATGCTGTAGCAGTTAACTAGTAACTTGCTGATGGTGTCAACAGTGTTTTTTTAAATTTCCTTTGGACTGATGTCAGACAAGCATAAATAGGCACAGGTCAAAATTGTGACACCCTTATTCTTAATATCAGTTTGTATGAGCTTCTGATCTGACAAGGTATTAAAATTTGCAATCATGTCAATGAGGGCACTGGCTGTATTGATGTTTTATCTTAAACATAGTTTAGGCCTGTGTCATCAGCAGTCGCATTGGTGCATCTGGGCAATCATCTGGCACCTCCATCTGCTCTTGGTTTTGAAGGAAAACAAAACGTTTGAAGCAGCAATCAGGCAACCGGTATCTTTGGAGTAACTCTATTCTTACAGACTTCCCAATTCCGTGCATTAGTGTTATGATATTTGGAAAATTGGTATTTGGATTTTTAAAATTAGATTTTTACACCAAATCAGTAACACAGATCATAACCGCGTGGAAGTCATTACTGATTTTGAGTGAGCAGTGTGTTTTACCCTCAAAAGTTCTGTTCCACATGTGTGACATGATTGCTGTTCCATTCTTCTTACTGTATCCATTTTTCATGGCTTCATGCAAGGCAGTGGCATACAGCAACATGGCATCATGGAATCCTTCAACAAACATGTTGACCTGAAATAGAACATGTAGTCATTAAGAGAAAGTGATTGTAATGCAGCTGCCAGCTTCTGCTTGAAATATCACTACATGATGCAAAACAGTTACAAGGTATGCTTTGCTGGACTCAAATAAAATACAGGAACAGATTTAGCCTGCCATTGTTGGTGGGGCAATGCTTGCTCATCTAATTTAATTGGAAAATGACAGTGCCAATTTAAAAAATGGTGATTATTATTATGTTAATACATCTCGGAAATGTTCACTTTTGAAGATTGATAAATAACCTAATGTCATGCAACTTAAAATGTTTTGATGAAATATTTTGTGATGCATTTAATTCATCTGTGACTTCGTCTTAACAAATAAAGAGCGTAACTATTTTACTCCTTTTAGGAGTCCATAAGAAGGAGAAAGGCAAGTCTATGATTGACTGGCAGCCTGCCCAGGATGTGGTAGTATATTGTTACTGAAAATGAATGAATAGCGCATGTTGTTGAGCAGGCATCAGGATCATGAAAACTATCACAGATGCACTGATGCAGTTGCTGTTGAAAAGGCCCAGCTCCTCTGGAGAGGAAAAACAATCCTTCAGTGGAATCTTTTTCTTGCCTTGAAGTCAGAAAACAGCATTGTTTGGCAGTGTAGGTGTGACAGATTTAGAAAAGGGACTGTTGAGAAACAGCCCATTTCACACATACAATGTTTATGATTTGTATGCATGGAAGTGTAAAAAAAGGCACTTGGCTAACGTTTATAACACCAGTGCAGTGGAACTAGTTTATGCGCCATGGTGGCACTACAACTCTGTCAGCAGCCCTTTACTGACATGGAAATAAACCATTCAAAGGCCAAACAGTGATGCATTGCTATTCTTTTTCAGTACTGTATATATATATATGGACTTTGAATACTTGTCTTTTACATCAAACTTTTGAACCTGCACAATCCATTACCAATATAACAGGCGATAACAGTATCAGTTTCCAAACTTTCCTATAGAGTCTCTCTCCAACAACACTCTGTGATCCTAATCCCCCTTAACATCATAGACAATGACAATCACAACTGAGTAGGTGAAGAAAAAGGTGAGCACACTGTATTCAGAGAAGGTGGCAAACCCTAATGGCATCAGCTTGAGGGTGTTCTCTCAGCTGTGTGCAGTCTTGCAGCACATCTTCAGCCTCAGATGAACCAGGTGTCGGAATCCCCCAGGTAATTAAAAGGTTAGTAAGCTACACCATTATTTCCACCCTTGATGCATCAGTCAGCAATATTTCAGAGAAGTTCAATAAGATGTGTTCATAGAGTGTGAGTCAGATGCGTATACGTACACTTCCACAGTCTTTGCAGTCATGAAGCCCAGCTTTTTCAACAGACTTTTTCATTTCGATGGAGAAGTCTTCAAACTCAGGTTTAACCGTCCTGAGCAGTGTTACTGTGGTCAGAGAAGAGTAGGCTTGCCTCGCATCATTGTCATAATTATCTCCTCTCTTCCATGAGCCATTGCCTACAGTTTCATTTAAGAGGAACAAAACAAGATATATATTCCAAACATTATTATTTGATCAAAACCATTTTAGACATACTTAAAGCTAACCTGAGTGCATCTATTGTAAGGAGGTACAGCTGAGCTCAGTAGTGAGCAACAGTGCAGTCCTTACAGATCAGAAGCCCAAAGGAGAGACACAACATTTTAGAAAAACAGAAAGTAATATAACACAAGGGAACACAAAAAAACACAAAAAAACATTTCACAAACAGCAACAACTGCTACAGGAGAATGAAAATGATGAAAAAACCCTGCCCACTTTCCCTTGGACTTACAGTTAGGCCTTGGGATTAAAGTGCAGACTCTCAGCTGTAATTTGAGAGTATTCACATCCAAATTGGAGCAAGGGTTTAGGAATTACAGCTCTTTAATACGTCGCCACCTCTTTTTCAAGGGACCAAAAGTAATTGGACAATTGTCTCAGAAGGCTGCAAAAAAATAACAAGGCTGCATGGGCTCTTCCCTCATTAACCTGTCATCAATTAAGCAGTCAAAAGGTCTGGAGTTGATTCCAGGTGTGGCATTTGCATTTGGAAGCTGTTGCTTTGAACACACAACATGTGGTCAAAGGAGCTCTCAATGGAGGTGAAACAGAACATCCTGAGGCTGAAAAAAGAAGAAATACATCAGAGCGATAGCAGAAATGTTAGGAGTGACCAAATAAACAGTTTGGTACATTCTGAGGAAAAAAAAGAGTGCACTAGTGAGCTTGGGAACTCAAAAAGGCCTGGACATCCATGGAAGACAACACTGGTGGATGATCGCAGAATCCTTTCCATGGTGAAGAAAAACCCCTTCACAACACACTTAAGTGAAGAACACTCTACAGGAAGTGGGTGTATCAGTATCTAAGTCTACAATAAAGAGAAGACTTCATGAGAGTAAATACAAAAGATTCACCACAAGGTGCAAACCGTTAATCAGCCTCAAAAATAGAAAGGCCAGAATTGACTTTGCCAAAAAACACCTGAAGAAGCCAGCCCAGTTCTGGAACAGCATTCTTTGGACATATGAGACTAAGATCAACCTGTACCAGTATGATGGGAAGAAGAAAGTTTGGAGAAGAATTGGAACAGCTCATGATTCAAAGCACACCACATCTTCTTTAAAACATGGTGGAGGCAGTGTGATAGCATGGGCATGCATGGCTTCCAATAGCACTGGGTCACTTGTGTTTATTGATGATGTGACAAAAGACATGGGCTGGATGAATTTTGAAGTGTATAGGAATATACTTTCTGCTCAGATTCAGCCAAATGCAGCAAAGTTGATTGGACATTATTAGCATTCTGTAGTGTACCATTTACAGAGGCCTGAAAATGTATGTGAACCCTTTTATTATGACCTTTTCTGCATTAATAGGTCATAAAATGTGACCAGATCATCTTCATCATGTCACAAATAAAGACAAACATGCTTAAGACGAACACACATAGCAACAGTTTATTTTTTGTGTATTTTAAGTTTAAGTTTAAGTCAGCTTTATTGTCAATTTCTTCACATGTACTAGACATACAAAGGAATCGAAATTGCATTCCCCACTATCCCATGCAGACAAGTATCAGGACAGGACAAGACAGACAATAAAGTGCACAGGCACAACAGAACATACTATTTTAAGACAAATAATAAATAAAGTGCAAAAAGGCTTATACTAAGATTACTACTAGTACTAAAACTAAAATGCAGGATAAGGAGAGTGAGGTAGATTGTTGGTAGTGCAAGAGTCAGTAATAATAAATTAGCAGCAGTGGCATTTAATATAAATATTGTGGCAGAAGGTGTGCAGTTTGTATAGTGTAATGTTATTAGTGTGGGTCAGAGTCCAGAGTGATTGCTTCTGTGTGTGTGTGTGTGTGGGGGGGGGGGGTTCTAGACACCAGCCAGTCTGATGTGTCTGTTGGCAGGGGCTGAGGATGGGAAGGGGGGAGAGAGTTCAGCAGTCTCAAAGCCTGGTGGATGAAGCTGTTGGTGAGTCTGGTAGTGCGGGAGCAGAGGCTCCTGTACCTCTTACCAGAGGGCAAGAGGTTGAACAGGTTGTGTGCAGGGTGGCTTGCATCACTCACAATTGTGAGTGCTTTGCAGGTGAGGCGGGTGGTGTATACGTCTTGCAGAGATGGAAGTGATGCACCAATTATCCTCTCAGCTGTTCTCACGATGCGTTGTAGGGCTCTGCTGTTGTAGTTTGTGCAGCTACCGCCCCACACAGTGATGCAGCTGGGGAGGATGCTCTCTTTGGTTCCTCTGTAGAAAGTGGTCATGATGGGTGGTGGAGCACTTGCCCGCTTGAGTTTGCGCAGGAAGTAGAGGCGTTGCTGTGCTTTCTTGGCCAGTGATGCAGTGTTGGTGGTCCAAGAGAGGTCCTCGCTGATATGCACCCCCAGGAACTTGGTGCTGCTCACCCTCTCCACTGCAGCACCCTCAATGGTCAGTGGGTGGTGTTGAGTGTGGCCTCTCTGGAAGTTGACAACAATCTCTTTGGTCTTACTGACGTTTAGCAGGAGATTGTTGTCTTTGCACCACCTGGTCAGGAGCTCAACCTCTTCCCTGTAGTGGAAGTGTAGTGTAGTGTAGTGGATACACCACTGTATCGTCCGCAAACTTCACAAGGTGGTTGGAGCTGTGGGTGGGTGTGCAGTCATGTGTCAGCAGGGTGAAAAGCAGCGGACTGAGCACACAGCCTTGTGGGGCCCCTGTGCTCAGGGTGATGCTGCTTGAGATGTTGTTGCCAACACGCACCGCTTGGGGCCTCTGGCTGAGGAAATCCAGCAGCCAGTTGCAGAGGGAGGTGCTGAGGCCCACTTTGTCCAGTTTGCAGATGCGTTGTTGTGGTATTATGGTATTGAATGCTGAGCTAAAGTCTATGAACAGCATTCTCACATATGAGTCTTTCTTGTCCAGGTGGGTGAGAGCTGGGTGGAGGGCGGAGGAGATTGCATCCTCTGTGGACTGTTTAGCTCTGTATGCAAACTGGTATGGGTCCAGGGTGGGGGGCAGGGTGGATTTGATGTGTGACATGACTAGCCGTTCAAAGCACTTCATGATGATGGGTGTCAATGCCACAGGACGGTAGTCTTTGAAGCAGGATGGGGATGATTTCTTTGGCACAGGTATGATGGTGGCTGCTTTGAAGACTGATGGGACAATGGCTTGCCTCAGGGAGTTGTTAAAGATGTCTCTGAAGACATCCTTCAGCTCCTCTGCGCAGTCTTTCAGCACCCTGCCTAGGATTTTGTCCGGACCTGCTGCCTTCCTGGTGTTGATGGTGGAGAGTGTCTTCTTCACGCTGGCAGCAGACAGGCACAGGGGCTGGTCATGCAGAAGTGGCGGTGTTTTCTGTGGGTGGGTGTTGTTCTGTGCTTCAAAGCGTGCAAAGAAGCTGTTCAGGGTGTTGAGCAGAGTGGTGTCGCTCTCACAGCTACGCGGCATAGGCTTGTAGTCTGTGATGGCCTGGATGCCTTGCCATAGGCTGCGTGCATCTTTGCTGTCCTTGAAGTGGGTGGTTATCTTGTGTGTGTAGTCTTGTTTTGCTTTCCTGATGCCACGGGACAGATTGACTGTCGCTTTTCTCAGGCCTGGTTCGTCCCCAGCTCTGAAGGCCTTGTCTCTGGTTTTTAGCAGTCTATAGACGTCCCCTGTCAACCATGGCTTCTGGTTAGCTCGAGTGGTGATGGTCTTCATGTGGGTCACATCATCGATGCATTTGGTGATGTAGGAAGTCACAGTGTCTGTGTACTCCTCAATGTCTGTGATGTTGTTGTAGGTGGCTGCTTCTTTAAACATTTCCCGCTGCCTGTTGTCGCAGCTCCGGCACTTATGTCGGTTTTTTAGTATTATTTAGTATTTTTTTTTCTGCGCTTGTTGTCTGTTTCTTTTTTTTAAATCTTACACCTTCTGGGCATTTTCGTAACATACAACTGCGAGATGCTTTCAAACGGACTGGACACTTTTAAGCACACTTATTGCACTTTCCTCCGGATCACTGGGAGCCATGCCTGCAATGTCGCCAACCGCCACTGTTTACACCCGCGACCAACTGATTGCCCTGAGGTACACGAATCTCTCGGCTGGAGAGAGACCTGCCGTACCCGAGGAGCTAAAGAGGAGACGGCGAGGCTGCAGAGCGGGGCTTAAACAGAGGATAAAGAAGAGAAAGTTTAAGCCCTACATCCCCGCAGTCATCACTGGAAACGTGAGATCGCTGGCAAATAAAGTGGACGCACAGGGAGTACAGGGAGTCCAGTAGCATTTGTTTCACGGAGACGTGGCTGAACGAACAGATACCGGACTCTAACGTCACCATTCCCGGCTTCCAGACGGTGCGAGCCGACAGAGACCGGCAAGAAGAGAGGAGGGGGGCTTGCCGCGCTCGTGAACAACAGGTGGTGTCACCCCGGGCACGTCTGCGTTCAAGAGCGCCTATGCAACCGGGACATCGAGCTCGTCGCCGTGGGACTTTGTCCGTATTATCTGCCGAGGGAGTTTACCAGTGTTATCGCCATCACTGTTTACATTCCTCCGTCAGGAGACAAGGAAGCAGCGTGTGACGCCATCCACACTGTGACCTCGGGGCTGCAGACAAAACACCCTGGAGCCTTCATCATCCCCAGCCTGCTGAAGGCCAAACTGGAGAGCATGCGGGTGGGTGCTCCCCTCATCACTTGGGTTGATGACTATCTGACGGGCAGACCACAGTTTGTGAGATTACAGAACTGTGTGTCTGGTCGTCTGATTAGTAACATCGGAGCCCCCCAGGGAACTGTGCTGTCTCCATTCCTCTTCACCACATACACGTCAGACTTTAAGTATTGCACTGAGTTGTGTCATCTGCAAAATTCTCTGATGACACAGCCATTGTGGGGTGTGTGGAGGGGGGGAGGGAGACTGAGTACAGGGACGTGGTCGACTGTTTTGTGAAGTGGTGTGGGGAGAACCACCTGCAGCTCAACGTGGCGAAGACAAGGGAGATGGTGGTGGACTTCAGGAGGAACAAGCCCCTGCCCTCTCCTGTCAGCATCAGTGGGACGGATGTGGATCTTGTGGACTCATACAAGTACCTGGGTGTTATACTCAACAATAATCTAGACTGGACCACCAACACAGAGGCCATCTACAAGAAGGGCCTGAGCCGGCTTTACTTCCTGGGGACGGCTCAGGTCCTTTCATGTCTGCAACAAGATGCTGCAGATGTTCTATCAGTCTGTTGTGGCGAGCACGATCTTCTTTGCTGCGGTGTCCTGGGGTGCGGGCATCAAGGCAAAGGACGCCAACAAACTGAACAAACTGATCAGGAAGGCAGGGTCTGTTGTTGGCTCCAAACTTGTCACCCTGGAGGAGGTGGTGGAGGACAGGATGCTAGCAAAACTGCTGGCAATGATGGACAATCCCTCTCACCCCCTCTACAAAACACTTGACAAGTTAAAGAGCAGCTTCAGCAACAGACTCATTCAAATCCGCTGCTCTAAGGAACGATACAGGAAATCGTTCCTACCACGTGCAATAAAACTATATAACTCATCAGCCTCCATCAAAAACACAATCACACACATGGACTAAATCTACCACCGTTTGCATCCTTCACTGCTTTGCCATATAGTTGTTACTACTATTACTAGTACTATATATTAGTATATATATTATTATAATATTATATTGTTATTATACTATTGCTACTATGTTACTGTTACTATTATTGTATATCAGATATTATATTATTACTTTATTACTAAAAGTAACATAACCCTTTCATAACCCTCGTACCATCTGTATTATTAATATCATCTTGCTGCTGCACTTTATTTACATATTTATCCTGTGTTTCTCAAGTGCCCTTGTCCCATTCTGTATTCTATTTTTACTTCTAGATTATTTTTATTCTATTTTTCTACCTCAGTGTTTTATGTCATTGTATTCTACTGTATTTTAATGTACCGGATTGCTGCTATGACTACATAATTTCCCTTCAGGGATGAATAAAGTTATCTATCTATCTATCTATCTATCCATCTATCAGCTGGTGTCAGCCATCCTGACATTATCCTGTAGCATGCGTTGATAAATTCTGGAATTCCTTTTCCTTCCATGATGGTGAGCTGGCCAGATCATGATGCTCCCTCAACTAGTGGTGGGCGGGTCGATCCAAATATCGATACCAAGTCGGTATTGGATCGATACTAGTCTGGTGAAATTGAGTATTTACTTTAATTTCTGCTCATGTTTGCAATGCTGCGGTTTTAGCAAAGAGGAAACAGCCAAGTTGCTGGACTCCTGTGTCAGTGCAGAGCAGGCACATTTTGCTCCCCCTCCCCCCTGTCGTGTTGTTGCGCCGTCACATGAGTCACGTGATGTGACTTAGATGTGCAAAGCAAAAAGGTTTTTCTTAAAACATTTGATAATATAGCATTTTCTGTTTTAATTATAAACTTTTCCCTAATTCTTTCCTGGGTTTTAACTATTTAATAATAAAAAAGGAAACATCACAAAAAACACTTAAGGTCATGAAAAATAATTGAGATTTAGCAATTCAATGATGCATCCACCTTATTTATTGATAAGTATCTATTGGCGATACTGGCCCGTATTTACTTGGTATATATGCAGTATCGCACACCACTACCCTCAACCATACTTGATGCTATTTTCATGTCGGTATGCAATGATCTTTTACCCCAACGATACAAACAACGAAACTTTTTCCCTGCTAGTGTTATGCAGAGTCACTTCAGGCACACAGGGATGTTTTTGGAGTAGCAGCTTCCTCCATGTGTCCTGCTGTGAGCACTATGTGTATGGTTGTATCAAGAACAGATATGTTGACCAGCTCCAAAGACTTTAAACTTTAAACCTTCATCTGTTACTCTGCTGCTGTTTTTTACTTGACTGGTCATTCTACATTGTATGCACTGTCTCTCATCTGAGTTTGGTGCCCACTTTAAGGAAAATTAGTCACTGAACTAAATTATCTCTACTTAATAAAAAAAAGTTTGTCTGTCTTTAAACTGATGGATATCTAAACTCTTAGATCTCTTTTTCATTTGACATGGTTGACATCTGCAGATGTTTCTTGTGAATAACAAACTCAAAATGTTTGAGTGATTTTCAAAATAAAGTGGCCAACATCCAACATGGTTTCATTGACACCAGGTTTGCTAATTCCTGATTCCAGTAAGCCAATATTGATGTCTTTCACCAAGGGGTTCACATACTTTTTCTTACCTACACTGAGAATGTTTGAATCATGTTTTCAAGATGCGACTTCACAGGCCAAAAGTAAAAGTGTGGGTTGGAGAAATCATTTGCCTACTTCCAAATCTGTCAGGTGAAGACCAGCATTAACATTTATTGGGAGACTGGTTCTTTTTCACCTTTTTATGAAGTCCAAATTCACTGTGGTTTAAGTCTGGTTTGGTTCCCATTAAGCCCTGAGAGAAATACCTAAACATTAAAAATAAGACATCAGTTCTATCATTTAACCTCATCAGAAGTTAGTTAACATTTCAACCTCAGTTATCATTTCATCTTAAATGTTCTAATGTTCCAGTCACAATCAGAGGTTGTCATTTGTCATTTTCACACTCGCATTCACAGTATTGTAACTACGTCACTGGCCTCATCTTAAGGACTACACTGTAGAAAAACTGAAAGTTTATTTATCCATTAAAACTGCAGAAACTTCAAAATGATTTAGTTGGAATTTCATTATGTCTTCAGTTTGTAAAAAAACTCCACACACAAGTAATGTGACAATAACTTTACCATAAGACGTTGCATTGAAGAGTTCAACGTTAAAGAACATATAATTGCCATTGGTCAGATGTCGTCTGTGTGCAGCCAGCATGATCTCTCGTATTCTGTCTGCGCCCATGCACATGATTACCACTGCAGAGAAAGGACAAAAATGCAGGCATTACATTCAACAGCTGGCATTAGTACATTACAGTACAAATAAAATACAAGTACAAGTAAAATCATTTTTGTGTGATCATTTTTTTTCATAGCATCCTCCACCAAGTTTCGAGAAAATTTCAATAGTTAAATTCTCAATAGTTTGAGTAATCTAGCAAACAGTCAGACAAACAGACAAAAAGTAATATTTACTACATTCCAGGATTATATGCTGTGTTCATATCTGAACTCTTAGAATGTTTTCTAGTTTTGTGTATTCAGATTGGCACCTTTTTAAAAGTATGCTATATTATGGCATATACAGACAACTATCCCTTGATTGTCACTGATACAAAAAGAAAACTTAAAAATGTGATAATTATAAGGCAAGTTCTGAGGAGACTTTTTTATTATGACTTCCTTAGGAAGTCTCACTGAAAGATATCAATATGTGTTTCATGCAAGTGTGTTAAATGTGACTGAGTTATGACAACAAGGGGTAGTTAGACCTTTTCGAGTCAGTGATTTTCCTTTCCTGTTCGGTGCCCACGAGGGTTATTTTTGACTTTCTCTTTTGACTCTGTCTGGCTGAATATCTGTGTCTATCAGAAATCTTAATATCTTGATATAATCTTGATAATCTTTCTTGAGTCACAATAGTAGAACAATGACCCAATTTTCTGCCTACTCCTGTCAGGTTTGGCATAACAAAATTGGTTTTATGTGTAATTGCAGCTATTCTGTGAATTTATTTTGAAATTCATGCTTTTATTTTGAAATTCTAAAACAGGAAATGTTAGCTGTTAGCTTTGTAAGCTTCACACGTCTACCGAGACCCACCTGCAACAGTTCGACATGCAATGTATTTAGATGGAGAAAATTTCCTGTGGAATGTATAAGTTTAAGAAACTCTGCCATTGGTTGAGAAGCAGGCCAAAGTGGTCAGTATTACTTTATGTTTCTTTTTCTGTATTAGCAACGATGCTAAGTAATGCTATGTTCCTGATGATTGTATCTCATGTCGTTTTTTTGTTTGTCTTTCTGCACTTTGGAGTCTGGAGACTGGAGTCTCGCATTCAATCAATGGGTGGCATAGTAGAACCTTTTCTGCGTCGATGAAGACGGACTAGCTGCAGACCACATGCGGGGAAGAAAGTGTCACGTTCTGAACTGTTCCTGTGTGAACGTTTTGAACAAGGCTACATGAGCAAACTACGTCTTGTTGACTGCCATTAAGTTTCTATCACCGGACATTTCATCTGTGCTAATCCTTAAAGCAACATGGACATCTTAAATTTGATATCAAAGTATTGTATACAATTTCATACAAGTGAGTTTTTCATATTCAGATTGTGCCAGGATTATTTACAATTTGTTACTTGCCATTTTATTACTTATTGATTTAAGTGTGTTATGATGATATGGTAGTGTTTGATGTTGATTTATGCAAAGGTTTAGCTAAAATAATCAGAGGTATATTTACATATCATTTGATCTTCAACACAATAGTTTAGTTCATATTTGCACATATTAGCAAAAAGAAAGTGGTGACGCAGAGCAAACTACCCTATCACAGCAAGCTGATGCAGGTGAGCAAGTTGAAGATTCAGTATCAGACATGCAGTCTCAAGTTGGCGCTGATAACAAAACCTTGCCTGCTGAAATTAGAAAAGGTGGATGCACACGAAAGCTCACTGAAAAAGGAAAGGCTCTGTTAGATGACAAATTGACCCATCTAAATGTGAGTTTTGAAAAGATGTACAGAAGATGGAAGTATCACATCAATGGCTTGAAACGGTCCATTAAGAACAATGATGCTGCTGACCTGATAAATGAGATTGTAAATGCAATCAACACCATCCAAGTTGACATTGACAATACTTACCTCGAAATAAGAGCCATCTCAAGTCCTGAACCTGACATTCGGAGAATGAATGACACATGTCAGGCATTCACTAGGATTGCAAATGTAAAGGCTCAACACTTCTGCAGTAATGATTCAGAAGACATATCTTGGCCTGATGCTAACTCAGTGTTTGACTGCACAGTATCTAGTGTCTCCTCAGCTCAAACCAGTAAGTCAAAAACTTCTTCCAAAGTGTCCAGACACTCTTCCATCCTCTCCATGAATGCAAAACAAGCAGCAGCTGAAGTTGCAGCTACACAAGAGGTGATAAAGATAATGAATGCACAACATCAACAAAAGGAAGAAATTCAAAGACTTGAGATGGAAGATCAAATCTTAAAGGCTGAAAAGGAAGCTAAAGAAAGGGAAATTGAAGCAGAGAGTGCTAAAAAAAGAGCTCAGTTCATAGCAGAAAGTGCTGATAGAAAAATGAAGCTGGAAGAGAAAAGGAGAGAAGTGGAACGGTTGGAGGAACTTAAAGGACATGTTGCAGCACAAGCAAGACTGCAAGTTTATTCAGAATCTCTTCATCCACCACTTGCACTCAACCCTTTAAGTGACCCATTTTTTCCCTCCCCTCAAGCACCAGTTTCCCAAGCTCTTCCTGTGCAACAAGCCAAGCCCACTCAAGCTCATCACCCACATGAGGTTACAGACACCAAAGCCTCTCTTCCATATCCCTCTATGTACACCTTATATTCTGCTCCGCAACCAGCCACATTTACTCAAGTTCCTGTAAGTCAAGCCATCACCTCAACTTCACTTCCACTCATGCAACAAACCCCAATCACCCAAGTTCCTGCCACTCAACCAGTCACCTTTTTGACTTCTCATGAAGCTTCCAATGACCTAGTGAGAACATTAGCTGATGCAATCACAGCCAATCGAGTCCCAATCCCAGAACCTGAGGTCTTCAAGGGAGATCCTCTCAAGTATAATGATTGGAAGCTTTCCTTCTGTACTCTGATTGATCGTAAGACCCTACCAACTTAAGAAAAGCTCTTCTTTTTACGCAAGTATGTTGGTGGTACAGCAAAGGGAGCTATTGAAGGACATTTTCTTGTAGGAACAGAAACAGTTTATCATGCTGCTTGGGACATACTTGAAGACAGATTTGGTAATCCATTCATAGTTGCTAAGTCATACTGTGACAAGATACATACATGGCCTAAAATTTGCCCCAAAGACTGTGAAAACCTCCGTGAGTTTGTGGATTTTCTGAGCAGTGTGGAATCAGCTATGCCATATGTTCAAGGTCTACAAACTCTCAACGACTGTGTGGAAAACCAAAAGATTGCTGTCAAACTACCAGATTGGTTGAGCTCACATTGGAATAGAACAGTCACAATGTATCAAGATGAACACAAAATGTTCCCTGACTTCAAATACTTCGTAAGATTTCTCAACATGGAGGCACAGATTGCATGTAACCCCATCACATCATTATATGCAATAAAGCCAACTGATCAAGAAAGATCAAAGCCGACAGAACGAGAACAGTCCAAGTACCAACGAAATCACCACTTAAGTGCCAAGACTTTCACCACTAGTACAAGTGAGAAGACAAGCATCACATGCATTTTTTGCAAGAAGAAAGGCCATACTCTGCATCAGTGTCACAAGATCATGGAAAAACCAGTTGAAGAAAGGGTTAAGTTTGTACAACTGGAGAAGTTATGTTTTGGCTGCCTTAAGAGTAGTCATAACTCCAAAGCTTGTACATCCAGAAGTGTGTGTGTGACTCATGCGCAAAACGCCATCCGACATGCCTGCATCAAGATTGTGGGACAAAAGACCAAGAGCAAGAGGTAAGAAGCAAACAAGAAAGGTCAAATGACAACAAAAGACATAAATCTGAATCAATAGAAATACCACAAGCTACCTCTAACCGAGTTGTGCAAGAGAAGAGGAGCACTTACACCTCATCTATTGTTCCAGTCTGTCTCCACGACAACGGACCCAGACAAGGAAGTACTGGTGTATGCTTTACTTGATAGTCAGAGCGACACAACCTTCACCCTGAAGGAAGTAGTTGAAACACTGTGCACCAAGAAAGAGACGGTAAAACTCAAAGTGTCCACGATAACATCAAAAACAAAGGTGGTGAATAGCCAAAAGGTGTATGGACTACAGGTAAGAGGCATCAGCTCTGACACTAAAATCAAACTCCCAACAACCTTTACTAGGGATTATATACCAGCAAACAGATCCCATATACCCACAAGCACAACAGCAAAGTCCTGGCCTCACTTAAAACATTTGTCAGATGAAATGTCTCCTGAGCTCGACTGTGAAGTGGGATTGTTAATCGGCTATAACTGTCCCCAAGCCTTACTTACCAGAGATGTCATCATTGGCAATGAAAACCAGCCATACGCGCAAAGGTCTGTGTTGGGTTGGAGCATTGTTGGTCACAGCAGCACTGAAATTGATTATGATCATGAGGATGAAATTGGTGTGAGCCACCGTATCGTCATCAAGAAGGTTCTACCAGCCACCAAGCCCACTTCTGAGCTCAAGTCTGAGGTTGACTTTGTCTATAGAACTCAAGTGAAGGAAATGATCACTCCGACAGACATACTCAAGGTCTTTGAGTCAGATTTCACTGAGAAATTCAGTGAAGAAGTTCCAATATCACAAGAAGATATTAAGTTCTTGGCAAAGCTGAAAGAAGGCATCAAGCAAAAGCCAAATGGGCACTACAAAATGCCATTGCCTTTCAAGGAAGAAAGGCCAAGTCTGCCAAACAACAAAGTGTGTGCAGAACATCGACTCAGATTTCTGGTGTCTGAAGAGAGATGATCAGTATCACAAGGATTATGTGGCTTTTATGGAGGACATAATAGCAAGGGGTGATGCTGAAAAGGTTCCAGAGTCAGAGATAACCAATTGGACTACATGGTATATCCCTCACCATGGGGTTTACCACCCCCAAAAGTCAAGGAAGATCCACGTAGTGTTTGATTGTTCAGCAAAGTTTCAGAATACATCACTGAATGAACATCTACTCACTGGA